>CAIGRF010144680.1:24729-45750 GCA_903798235.1 Fraxinus ornus
TTCTTAATTGACAACCACAAGAATGAGATTTTTTTTTTCGGTGAAAATGAGTTCTGGTAATGTGATATTTTGGAAAATATGTGGTTAGAAAATAGATAACAATTTAAATTTATGTGTAAAATATTTTATTGTAAAAATGAGTGATTAAAAATGAGTTTATTTGAACTCCATTAATTTGATAATATTGCACGTAAATTCAAGTTTTTTTTCTACTCTTTTAACCCCACATTTTTTTGAAAAATCATTATTACAAAATACATTTTTCTCAAAAATCTAATTATAGTGAAACTCAAATAAGGATTGAGAAAAAAAAATTATTTTAATGATTATCAAACATAAACTAAATTAATATTAATCACACGTCCATTTATTTATATTAAAATTTTAATTTTTTTTCCTAATCTAAACCGAGGTCAAATACAATTCACACGATTCTTTATTCAAGTAAGCTTCGTATATTCTTGATATTATTAAATTAATAATTCAATAACCAAACATTTATATTTTGCAGTCAGTTTTTCATTTGCATCTATATTTCCTTCTCTCTCTCTCTGACTCTCACTTTGAATTTCGGAAGGAAAATAAAAAATGAGATATTTACAAGACCATTTCTGGATATGGCGAACCCAAGACCGAGTTCAGCCATGGATTAACGTCACGTCACTTGATGCCTTAATTTGAATCTTGAAAAAGTTCTCCCTGCGGAGATGCACATAGGGGGGACAACGAAGAGCCGCCGACAATGCATACTGAGTTCACATCGCACATCACTCAAAAATTAAGACAAATATGCACCGATAAGAGTCACGTTCTTGTCACTGCAAAAGATACGAGTGATGTTAGAGGTGGCAAAAGGACAAAGTAGCTCGTCAACTCGTTTCGTTGAAACCCGAACCATGGACAGTTCGGACTTGTTTCAGAATGAATTCGAGCACGAGCTGAGCAGGGCAAGGCTTGACTCGTCGAGCTTGCGAACGCCTCATGGACTCGGCTCATGAGTTCGTAAAAAAAGTGACCAAACATTGTATGGTAGCTTAAAAAAATTTAGCTCGATCTCGGCTCGTGGGTACATGGACCGAGCAGAGCAATCACTAAGTAGTGCCATGAAAGCACTATGATTTGATGAGTACACAGAAACCATCACTCTTCTCTGGAACAATTATGTGAACAGAAAACTAAGCTCACATTTGGCTATGTTTTAATGTGATTTTGAGAGAAAATGTAACTGAGAGCAGTGATTTTTCGAAAAATATATGATTGAAAGAAAGGAAAAATTTTGGACTTTCATGTTAACATTATTTTATGAAAAAATGTATGATTGAAAATTAATTTTAGAAAAATATGTGGTTGAAATAATGGAGCCCAAACAGGGGCTAATTAACATATTCAATATTAATTTGTGAAAACATACGGATTACCTATAAATTAAGTATGCAATATCCGTAGAAAGTAAACTTAGAATGGTGAAGGCAATTCATTATTATATATATGATGCCTTGGAAGTTTGTTTATAACGAAGATTTTTTTTTTTTTTTTTTTAATTTATATGGTAAGGAATTAATCTGCCGGTGTTCTATTTTTCGTGTTAGAACCAAAAGTTATATACATTGTATAAGTATTACTTAGTTTTATTAGATTACTATCTAATTTATCGAGTATCTAAATTATATAATTATAACTTTATTTGATCAATGGACTTTTAAAGTGAATTATAAGCTAAAGTTAATCCGCTTATAATCTAAAATTAACAAAATATGAAATAATTAACCAACTAAACCTGAGTTGATTTTAATGAGATGAAGTTGACTCATGAATTCGCTTTAGTTTATTTTGTTTAATTTCATTCCACAAATATTGACTGTATACAATCATGCAATAAATGAATTCACTATGTTTTTATGTAAATTACGATATAACAAAGTGCAATAAACAGCTAAAAACTCGCGCGAACGCACAAACCATATGAGTACATCTTTATCTCATTTTCAAATTTATAGTGATCAGCGTTTAACTGCATTTAATTCAACAACAAAACAAAAGCATGAACATTATACTTAAAACTTTACTAAACAAAAAGAAAGAAATATGAATAATAGTCTTCAATTTTGTTGTCTAAACTCTTAGGTTGTGTTTGATACACAACCAATTCCAAGTTTTCCATTTTTCAAGAAATGTGGTGTTTGATTGCCTATCTTTAAATCGTGAGGCGTGTCGAATTCGTCTAATAACTGTTTCCATAACTGCTGGATTAGTTGACCATAATGCCTTAGATATGTCCAACCTTGGACGACTTGAAGGTTTGGGCGATAATAGGACCATCGCTCTGAGCGATCATATGGCCCTCCATTCGTTCAGCTTCTGGGCGTCTTGTAAGTTTGAGCGATGATGCCTCATTGTTTTTGGGCTTCTATTATATTCATCAATGGTTCTTCTTGCCTTTATCTTGGACTTCTCAATTGGGCATCTCATTTTGAGCCTTTAATCTTGGACTGCATTTTTAGAGTGTCAACAATTTCTAAGAAAGGACGTGTTTGAACTGCAAAAAAAATGTATGAAAGTGATGCGCAATTTTAGAGGACACAACTGTTTCCAACCTCCCAACTGTTGTTGCATGTCGCGCCCCAGTACAATTTTGGGCCAAGCCGAGCCCACGACAAGCTCACATGTAGACTATTAGGTTAGCATTTTGATAAGACCACACTTATATACAGACACATGTAGTAAGTATGCACCATCTCTATTTTATTTATTTGTTTGTTTGTTTGTTTGTTTTATTGTGACTCAGCCCTCAAATGTTTGAGTTTTGCCCGATCAATCTTGAGATATGGCCGTCTTCCCCTTTAGTTCATCACCTTGATAAATTCGGATGCGGTTACAGTATATACATACTTAGATCGGACATTCGGGATGCCACTCTCCTCCCTAAGGATCTCCCTTTACGACGTGCGAACATGACTTCTAGAGGGACGACAAAGCGCACCATTACTTTACCACTACAGGACATTTGTCTTCCAACATAAATGTTGACTTCTAACTGTCGCGAGAATTCGAACATCCAATATTACGTAAAGAATCTTCCTACTTTACCATTGCTCCATGCCAGTGGGGACAAGTACATGTGCATATTTTACTTTGATAAAGTTCCATCCAAGTTGATCCTTTTCATTTTTGTCCTGATTGAGTCAATGGATTATACTACCATTTCAATTAAGCCCCAATTTGGTGGGAATTAAAATTAAAATTTTAGTAGATTTTAATAAAAGTTAATGAAATGTGTGGTTGAAAAGTTATGGATCATATAAAATGTGTGGTTAAAATTAAATGTTGATTTTGACTTATATTAAAATTTTAATTTCTACAAAACAAGGGCTTTCTCTGAGCATGAATAAAGTTGATTAGGACAAAATCAACCATCAATTGTGAAATCAATGTTTCCGTTTTGGCAAGCTATCAAAATTTGACAGTCTGACTTGATTGAGACCTAAGTGTAAAGAACCATGCCAACTAGTTGACAACTTTTCTTGACAATCACGAGTAGGTAAAATCCATTCATTTTAAAAACTGCTTTTTTAAATCAATCGAAGAGATCTTGACAACACAATGATTGCCAATAAAATTTGTCAACAATCATTGTACAAATAGCACTATTCAAGTGTAAATTATGCTGACTCAATTGTTACAAAATAAAGTTTAGTGACCCAACTTTTGATACATGAACCTTCTACTTTTGGATTGATTGATAAACCGAGTATTACTATTATGCTTGTAGCTTGATGAGTTGCGATGCACTCGACTCAGTTAATTTTAAAAAAAAATATATATATATATATAGTTTTTACGTATGTGCATGCGTAATGTATAACTTTTGCCGGTAGGTCCTTTAAGAATTTGACTAAAAAAAAAAGTGATTTCCCACTTTACTTATTTAAGCATATCTCTCCAGCGTGCCATATACCATGCTGATCCATTATTGCCATTGGTTAGCCAAGATTTCTGGTATGTTATCATTGGATTTGTGAAGAAAAAGGGATACCGAATATGAACTTCACATCGATCATTAAACGATGCTAGTATTGGCAATTGTAATAATTCATAACGAGTAAAATATATATATTAATAAAAAAAATAGAAAATTTAGGAGGGAACTAACATCCCCTCAAAAAACAGATCATACAATTCTGGCACGACATCATGTGCAACACAATCAAAAGGCTGAGACAGTTAATATATACTTTATTTTGGAAATGTATGTGAGTACCNTGAAATTCTTTTTGTGAGATATTTGTCTTTCCTATAAGCTTCCCCTGCATCACATTTCTGGCACGACATCATGAGCAACACAATCAAAAGGCTGAGACAGTTAATATATACTTTATTTTGGAAATGTATGTGAGTACCAATTGTAATTTTTTCTTTTGTTGCTTAATGACATTGTTATTTAATGAGTTGACATTGGCTATCCGGGTTAGGACTCAAGAATGCTGGAGTGTCCTAATCTACCATGCCATGGAGTTACATCCACGGTAGTAACCTAGCTATTGACTAGAAATTAAGATGAGAAAAGTTGAAGGAATTCTTTTCTCACTAGAATATTAATATTAAATATGTATCTTATTCGTAATTTAATGAAAAGATCTTTGAAAAATGACAAGTGAAAAGTTTACTTTGCCTTTTCTTTTCGCAGAAATGTCAACATTATTGGGTGGTCGGGATGCCATCCACGAAGGAGGTACGGATAATATCGCGTGACTAAAGTTTGCCATCCATGAAGGAGGAAAGGAAAATATCGCGCGACTAAAGTTTCATATATCCATCCTTTGAGCGCCAAAATAATACTCTTTCCCTCCTAACGGTAATTTTTTTGTTTGCAATTTTGGTGATAAAGATAGTTTAACGCTGACATTGGAGCATGAGTTCAGATTTAGACGACATGATTATCTCATAATATTATGTTCCTTTTAAGGAGCAATTACTTGAAAAAAGAATGGATATTATCTATGTTTTGACGTCTCCCATTTCTATAACAAATGTGACAGTTCGAACTTTATTACGGATGCAATCGCAGCATCGTGGATTCAAATAACAGCTTATTTTCCTGTCCTGGTGACATCCAAATTCAGTTACGAGCCTATTCTACCTTATGGCAGCTTATAACAAAATTTAGAGAATTCATTCTTATTGGTTGAGGATGAGGTGAGAATATTCAACTAGCTGACACATGGTCAAAATTCTTCCAACAAGTGATGACAAGTGTGTAGCATTTTTGTTGACAAAATTATACGATATCATGATAAGTAGTATAAAAATAAATCGAATATTGTTCCACGAAGACTTTGTTACTAATAATTAACCTAATTTGAAATAACAGAGTTCGACCCAACTAACACCTAGAGGGGGAGTGTATATGTGTTTATGCAGAATTTAAATTTATAGTCACAGTTATTAATTAATCCAGATGAAATCACATGCACTATTATCCTACGTTGAATAGTGGTAGATAATAAATTACTCAAAAATAAATAACAATTGAAAATTGTTGACGGAGAAAACCCGTAACTAGGTAAAAATTCCGGGCCTAAGTCAGTAAAAATCAACTTACAGTACTGTCATACCCGATTGACTCTAGTATTTTCCGACCTCCTGACTGTAATTACCAAAGCCCTTTTGGATTGCGTGCTTCTGCACCAACTCCCGACTTTCTGAATCCGTCTATCTCATGTGGATCAACTTAAATTTTTCGAATGGATGCATGGATATATATAATGTAGAGGTTTTGGGTAGTATAAGTCGGTTAAAAACCTTAAAAAACGCGAATAAGGTTTTCTCGAGATACATTAATGTCACTCGAGCGACAGGCGAGCGATGGTGTGTCGCTCGAGCGAAGTCCATACGACGGGTGGGCAATGTAACTTTTGTTTTTACCGCTCGAGTATCAACGGGACGATAGGCTAGTGAAATTGCAGTGACCCTTTTCTCCTCGTTCCATATTTGAACCCTAGAACTTCTAACTTACCACTTCACACTTTTATTTTTAAAAACTCTTTTACAACAATAGTTTTGTTAAAAGATTGCCCACAATTTTAAAATCTAACATAATTATTCCTATCAATTACTTGAATTTGCGAGAAAATCTAACAAGGAATGAACTGATAATCAACCAAAGTGATCGGCAATCATAAATTTTGAGAAAAACTTGATCATTTTAAAAGCATTATGACTCGTGAATTTAGTGTAGTTGTCATGTTTGCTTTGACAATTTATTTCAATTTTGTTAATGATCAAATCTATTTAAATTATTCGATAATGTTTCTCAATTAAAATTGAATATGCTAAAATAAGTAAATTGAATTTAAACGTATCGAAGTGCATTCAAGAACAAGAAATTCATTTAAAGATAGTATGAAAGAGCGTGTTTCTCAAAACACTGTTAAATTGATGTTATTTTTGAAAGTTGCTTTTGTTGATTAAATCAGGATTGGTTAGGGTTGATTATTATAAATGATGTGTCTTGGTTTTGTAGATCTATACGGATCGATGATTAAATGGGGGGTTTTGAACGATTTGATGTACGTAATACTTTCTCTTGGATGACGGATTTGCACTAGTGGAATGTGCTTCAATCCCTAAGCCTTCCAGACTAAGCCAATTGGCAGAACTGGGGTCAACAATTTTTGGCGTTCTTGTGTTTGTAATTTCTGATTACGTTTTGTGATTGTTGTCCATCTCTGCTTTGTCGATTATATTTCATCAAGGTATCCCTACATAGTACAAATTATAGAAGCACGTCTCTATTTCCTATGAAAATTCAAGATTTTTTATTTTTAGTGCTAAATTTGAGTTTTATTTCTCGATTTTGACACATTCACAAACAATAATAAACCGATTGAATTCTTAAAAATACATTGAATCCACTTATCACGCTACATAGACAATTCTTCAAGACTAAGGAATCAGTCATATTTTTCCGATGCTATGTATAGTATTTAAAACTTAATGAAGTATTCTAACTTAATTTCACCTACAATTCGGTCTCACAATAATTTTCCTAATAGATCAAGTCCTAGACTACTATTCGATCCTAATCCAATCTTATGAAATATATTGGTACCTATAGTAAAGGTGGATGAACCTATAGTACTTAAAATCACCCAATGACATGGGTTCAATACTCAACTTATCTAATGTTCGTGTATTTACAAAAAAATGTCTTTATCTAAAATAGCTAAAATAGTAGGTCGTTATGTAAGTGGCAAGCAAATTGAAAGACTTCTAGTCTTTGTGGCATAGATGTCCAAAGAATAGATGACTAAGTTCAAATTTAATCTCCAACATATTATATCTATAACTCAAATTTCATCAAATGTTTGTTTAATGAGAGAAAAATAATTAAGGAAAGATTAGAGACATTGGAAGAGATAAAACTTGTCATGTTAGCTAGACAGAATCTTACCTAACGTGCATTACAATAGTTTATAAATAATGTTTATTTTGTGGTATGACACCTTTTTTCACACTATTCACGTTAACATAGAAGATGTTTTTGGTCATACAGTTCAAATATAAGAGATGATTTTAATCATACATTTCAAGGACCAAATCTTATGCGTATTATTAATTTGTTTTGCAATATCCTTGGCTTATACTTTAATGGATGCTTTGAGAACCAATAACGACAAGTACTTTATTTAAAGTAGAATTAATCACCCTTTCCACTAAATTATCAAAATTGTGGGTACGCACTTTTCCCCCTCAGTCTTTACAATTATTGGTGGGCCTGGGGCCACTGGGATGTTGATATTTTGAGAATATCATCCACTGGATTCACATTAAGAGTGTGTTTGATGGATAAAATTGAGAAAAAATGTATCTTAAATAGTGATATGATGAGAAATATGTGGTTAAAAAGTAAGAAATAATTATTGATGTGATATAAAATATTATTTTATTGAAAAATGTGCAGTTGAAAATGAATTTTGAAAGAATGTGTATCAAACATGTGTTAAGAATTGTGATTATTCTAAATACGTATTAATTCATGTAAATTCATATGAATTTTGGTTCCATTTACAGGTTTAGTAAAAAAAAAATATTTTAGAATCACATCAAAATTTGGCTGTATAGCTAGAATCGAATAACTTGATTAGAATAATTCGATTCTTGATTCTAAAGCCCTAGTGCGCCAATTTTAACCCGTTCTAATCTGGGTTGAGTGGTTTCGAGTAAAAATATTGACTCCGGTCTATTGTTGACTAATGTTTTGCTTTCACATTATATTCTTGTCATGCAAAGCTTTCCACAGCTGGGCATAAGCCAAAGGCTGATTTCCTGTCCTGCCCTATATAATAACAATAGCAGAAAGCAAAGTTGCCAAACCTTTTATCCTCTCGTTTTTACCAGCTTCTCGGCTGTGTTACAGTTAACTTGTTTAACTCAGAAAGTAATACATACAAATGGAGATGGAGAAAAAAAACAAAAAAGAATCACGAGATATTGATGAGGAGAAATGGGTATATGATTCTTCTGTTGATTATAAAGGAAGAGTTCCTAGCCGAGCTTCCACGGGTACATGGAAAGCATCCCTTTTTATAATATGTAAGGAAATCCATAAACTTGAATATCTTGTATTTTCATTTTTGTTATCGATTGATCGAAAAATAAGTAAAGTAAATACAAATTTACGGTGGTTCATATCTGAGAGCTACTTCATATGTCACATGATCAGGTTTTTACTGTATAAAAAATAAGAACATTTCCGTTGCAACATATTGGGCACAAATATCTTCGTATTAGGTTGCTATTTCCGATGTTATCTAAGGCTAAACCGTTTTGAAAGCTTACGTAAAACCACTTTTTATTGGCAGCTATTGAGTTTGCTGAGAGACTGAGCTATTTTGGACTAGCAACAAGTTTAATCATATATCTCACTAAGGTGATCCATCTAGACATCAAAACAGCGGCCAAAAATGTCAACTACTGGGTCGGTGTAACCACGTTGATGCCGTTACTTGGAGGGTTCTTAGCTGATGCTTACCTTGGCCGATTCTCTACAGTTCTCTTCTCATCCATTGTTTATATCCTGGTAATATATATAGTCCTCTTCTCTTTTTTTATGAAAGAGTAAAATTGAAAACAGGACATGTAAAATAACTTATTTTATTGTGGTTCATCTTTGAGGTGAGGGTTATTTTGGGTTATGTCTAATTGTCTATGCAAGTTTACACTACGATAAATAAAAATGGGTTTTCATGCCTGATCATACTACATGTACATTATCTTTTAAATAATTGTTTACAGTGTGCCACGTGACAACATATCATTAGACAATTTTTTTAAAAAAAACACTTTTCCCGCCCACAATTTTTTTGAAAACAAAGAGGATGTCAAAAATCATGTAAGGTATGGAGTGTACATTTTTAGCATTATTGTTTCATGCCTCACACAAACAGTATCGACCCTCTAAAATCTTTTATATAGTAGGAATATTAGGGTAACCCGAGATTTTGACATTGATTAGGATCAATACTGTGTGCAATTAAACTTGGCCTAGCTACCTGACCAGCTTAGTAATTTGTTCTCTCGACACATATGATTAGTACATGTATAGAAAAAAACATTCTTGTCTCTCAACTTGTAGGGGAGTTTCATATTAATTATTCAAATTTTATTTTGTTCCAAAGTAGTTATTAAAATTGTTTTTAATTCATTTAGTCACACAATTAAATTTTTTTAGTTTTATTATGGAATGTCCAACTTGAAAAACCTCCAAGTTGATGCTATGCCAGATTTTTTGTAGTCAGGCACTCCGTAACAAGAACAAGACTTGCTTTTCTAATTTGAATTAATTTTTATGCAAAACCAGGGTTTACTTTTCTTGACAATGTCACAAATTGTCCCGAGCTTGAAACCTTGTCACACCGGTTCCTGCCATAAACATTTAAAGGTCCATGAGTTGTTCTTCTTTCTCTCCATCTACATGATTTCCATAGGAACTGGAGGGCACAAGCCCTCTCTGGAGAGCTTTGGAGCCGATCAATTTGACGATGATGATGCTAAAGAAAGGAGGTTGAAAATGTCCTTTTTCAATTGGTGGAATTTTGGGCTTTGTTCTGGACTATTATTTGGTGTAACAGTTATTGTGTACATTCAAGAACATGTTAGCTGGGCTGCCGCAGATATTTCTCTTACAGCAGTGATGATTTCTAGTCTAGTGATATTCTGCATCGGACGACCTTTTTATCGTTATAGAAAGGCGCCAGGAAGTCCCCTAACACCAATGGTACAAGTACTTGCAGCAGCAATTGGCAAGAGAAATCTTCCATATCCTGATACACCTGATCAGTTGCACGAGGTTTCAAGATCAGACAAGGCTCAGGGGAGGCTTCTTTACCACACTGAGAAGCTCAGGTAAGACATTTTAATTCTATTATAAGCTATGAAGCATGGATATAGGCACGGGGCAGAGATATGCGAGGCCTAATTTTTTAGGAAAGTAGGACATTAACACGTGGGATGCAATATTATTTTTATTTTTCTAATAAAAAAGAATGATTTTTGGCTTTGATTTTGAATATTAGAGGTTAAATTTTATAATTATAAGGAGGAGAGACTATTTGTTGTTAGTGGTACTCCTATTTACCAGTGAAACAAAATAAAAATATTCCAGTATCAAAAATTGCATATCTGAAACCAACAGCTTTATTTCTATTTCAGATTTATTCTAGAGATTCATTAGATCAAGACATGTAAAGTACTGTATCTATATGTTTCTATTTTTTAGGTTTCTAGACAAAGCAGCAATTCTTGAAGACAATGAAATTTCAGCTGAAAAGAAACAAAATCCATGGAGACTTACTACTGTAACCAAGGTGGAGGAGATGAAGCTTATAATCAACATGCTTCCCATTTGGCTAACTTGTTTACCGTTTGGAATTTGTGTAGCACAGGCTTCAACATTTTTTGTCAAACAAGGAACGACACTTGATCGAAAAATCACTCACGACTTTATAATCCCACCTGCCTCGATCTATGCCTTAACAGCCATTGGTATGATAATAGCCGTTATCATTTACGAAAAACTCTTAGTACCTTTCTTAAGATGGTCAACTGGGAATGAGAGAGGTATCGAAATCCTCCAAAGAATTGGTATCGGTATGGTTTTCTCAGTTATAACTATGGTAGTAGCAGCCTTGGTCGAGAGAAAAAGACTAAGACTTGTAGAAACGAATCCAGTAAATGGTTCAATTTCAATGAGTGTATTTTGGTTAGCACCACAATTTCTAATAGGTGGGATTGGTGACGGATTTACTCTAGTTGGAATGCAAGAGTACTTCTATGATCAAATGCCCGACTCCATGAGAAGTTTAGGCATCGCGTTTTATTTAAGTGTAACTGGCGCCGCGAATTTTCTTAGCAGCCTTCTGATAACAATTGTGGATGTTCTGTCGGAGAAGGGAGGAAAGAGTTGGTTCGGGAAGGATTTGAATGAAAGCCGGCTTGACTATTTCTACTGGATTATAGCAGCTATCACCGCGGTTAATTTGTGTGTTTATGTGTTTGTTGCAAGACAATATTCTTACAAGAATGTGCAGAGGACAGTGGCTGTTGTTGATTATCGTAATGGTGATCTTGTAGTCTCAAATATGGCTTAACATGTATTAGCCGAGGGCGGGCTCTTCTTTCCCTCACTCTCCTTTCCGTAATATGAATCTCGAGTCATCAAAGTCTTTGTGACTCGATTGCTCCTTGAGGGGCTGGGGTGCTCTTTCAATCCTTATTGTCAAAGAATTGAACCAGAGAGCTTGCTGTATGAAAATTTATGTACAAGTCTAAAGTTTCCTAGTTTTTATGTAATTTAAAAGTAGCTAATAGGTTTTTTAAATATATGAATCAAGTAAAAGTGTGTTGAAAAATGAATTATATATTACAGTTTTGTTGAAAAAAATGATGTGAAATAATCAACTATTTTAGAATAAAATCTTGATTCTTGACTTAATCCGAGCATCAGAAAAATATTATTTGAAAGAAATCTTGGCACTCTAATTCATTATTACAATATATTTTTTTATATTTTTTTATTTTCTACAAATAATAAATTTTCTCTATCATTTATTTTTATTTAGAGAAACATGTGTAAATTTCTGAGAACACGTGTAAATTTCGTAGGCACGAAATATTTGTTATGCAATTTTTGTCCCTTGGAAGATATGGATAGGTCATTGAACATTATTTTGTCACAGTTTAGAAGTAGTATTGTACTAGTGTTTCGATCAAGTCACGTGTCTGATCACGAATAAATTTGATTAGGACACAAATCATCATTTAGTTATGATATGAATATTTCCATTTGGAAAGCTATCGAAACTCGATGCGATGCGCTAACTTGATTGAGACCAAAGTGTCGCGCTAACTCAATATTTGGATAAATAGAGTATCGTGCCTGTAGCTTTATAGAAGCTCGTAATACAATAAGAGTTGACTAAAAAGGTGATTATCCACTTCTACTTATTTTTAGAAATGTTGGGATTCAATTGTAATTTTCTCTTTCGTTTCTTAATGATAATGCTAAATTTTCACTCGTTGATTTGAAATTGACTATCCGGTTGTCTGAGGAGCATTAGATTGTCTTAATTTACTAACGATTTAACATCAATGGTGGAAACCTATAGACCATAGAAATAAATACAAATTACATGAATTTTCGAGGGATCCATACATACTATTTTTTATCCAATGAAAACAAAAAGAAATTAGATAATTTCTTTTATCGGCACATTATAACACTTTTTAAAGCAAAAATTACTTTAAAAAATTGCTTTTAATTATTTTTAACCATAGCAAACTAGGCTCCCAAATCAACAAAAGTTGGTACTACAACTCTAATATAAACCAAAAGAGTTAAACTGCTTTTGTAATGATTTTATACAACTAATTTGATAATCCATGAATTGTAAACATCTTGATCGTTGATTTGAAAAATATCAATGGCCAAACCTTGTTAAACTAGCTGTACATGTAACAAAATTGAAACCAAAAAGTGCTATGATACATTAAGAGCTAAAACCCTCTCTTAGTTTTGTATTTACTTGGAGGGTGTTTGGTGGGATTAAAATCGACTTTTTAGTAGATTGCGATAGAAATTTTTGAAATATACAGTTGAAAAACTATGAGACCATAAAAAATGTGGTTAATATTGATTGTTTGATTTTGAGTTAGATTAAAATTTAATTTTAATTTGTATCAAACAGGGCCTTGACCACTTTCCCCGGTTTAGTTAGGAGTGGGCCTGCATTAATTGGGCTTAGCGTTGTGACGTTTCTTTCGGCACGCCCACGCATGAAAGAGAGAAATATTCGAAGTAATATTCCCACCACAAATTCCACAGTAGTAATTAAACGACAATTGTCAGGGTTTTCTGTAGGGTTTCTATCTCTAATCTAACCTACAGAAAATGCAAACTCAATTTCCACAGATCAAATACTCACGAACCCCGAATGAACCAGCATTAGAATTCCAGTACAACAAAATCATTTGAATTTAATTTCATAAATGGAAGCTAGGGTTGGAGTATCGAGTCATGGAGGAGTGGTTGATGGTGGTGGTGGTGCTGCCACCAGGAAGTTTCTCCACCGCCACCATTCACGGCCGCAGCAGCAGGATCCGCCGCCTATATCCCAGATTGGTACTATGCCTCACCTCCTCGCCGGTGGTGTCGCCGGAGCTTTCAGCAAGACATGTACTGCGCCTCTTTCTCGTATCACCATTCTCTTTCAGGTGCTTTAACTTCGATACTTTTTGGTCTAAAGTCCATCCTTTTCCCTCTTTGTTTCTTACTTTTGTGAATGGTTTTTATAATGGAAAAATATCCTAATTGCAAAAGTTGTATGAATAAGATGGAAGACAAACACAAGACTAAACGATGTCACTTCTAGAGTACCTTGTGAATTGATTGAAAAATTGGTGTTTATGTAACGTTTTAAAGTTTGTGTAATTTTGGTTTATATTTACAGGATTCAGAACTGACTGGTTCTTTTTGGGTATTAATAATGTAATCAGGACAATTACATTTGAATTTATTGAGTAATTTTTTCGTGCTTTTGAAAATTTCATTGTGCTAGCAACTCCTTTCTTTACCGTAATATAAAAAAGCAAATCTTGTGAATTTTTATATCATTTTTTTAATTCACCTCAATTTATGAATTTTTATATCCTACTTAGTAGCCTATTTTTCTTTTTCCCCTTATTTGTCAAACCTTGGCTTTATATCTAATAAAAAAAACGTCTTTTAGGTACAAGGCATGCACTCAGATGTTGCAGTATTGAGTAAGCCTAGTATGTGGCGAGAGGCATTACGTATTGTCAATGAAGAAGGTTTTAGAGCTTTCTGGAAAGGAAATTTGGTTACGATTGCTCATCGACTTCCTTATTCTTCAGTCAACTTCTATGCATATGAACGCTACATAAGTGTGAGTTTATATGAGATGCGGATTACAGTTTTGATCCAGGTAAAAAGTGTGTTACTATACTTTTCACTGGCTTCATAATCTTTGCAGATTTTAAAATCTATCGCTGGACTGGATGGTCATGGGGGAAACGTAAGTGCGGATATTCTTGTGCACTTTATGGGTGGTGGTTTGTCAGGAATAACAGCTGCTTCTGCTACCTATCCACTAGATCTTGTGAGGACACGGCTTGCTGCGCAGGTAATGTTATGGAAACTGGAATTCTTTAATACCATTTTGTTGGGAAAAGTTAAGAGATTAAGTGCAATATGAAGTAATTGATCACAAAAAATGAATATTTTTTTATAATATGGAGCGAGAATACAAAGAATATGTGTGTATAATTTTTCTAACATAATATAACTTCAGCTAAAATACAATAAAGAGTCAACTATATATATGGAACAATTAGGGGACATTCAAACCATTGTGGTAGAGTTGTAGATAAAATAGAATGTCAAAAACAAAGTCCAAAACGAAAAAGGAGACCAAAAACAGTGAAGAGAGATCGAATAGGTGGCACTGCAGCTCCGAAGGTCGGGCCAAGACACAAACTCCATCCAATGATTTTTTTTCTTCATTCAAAAAAGTCTTCTTCAAGTCCAGCACAAATTTCTACTCCCAATGGGTTTCCAAATAGAATTTCAATTAGAGTTTTCCAAGAAAACTTAAATAGAATTTCACAATTGCATTCTAAATATGATTCTAATTAATGTGCACTTTATTTAGAATTTTCGATTATCTTCAACATAGAATAAATTTGAACTCTTCAATGAAAAATACAAACGAACTTCTTCGTAAACAATTCCAACTGGAAATATTCTCCACCTCTGCTATCCCAACTAGGGGAAAAAGTGATGTAGTGAACACCAAACAAGGCTAAAACAAGCCTTATAACAGAATCACAACTGAATGCATCAAAAGAAGGATCTTAGCTAGAAGTAATACCCTTAACCGCATTCAAACTATCAATAAAATCAGCAAAATTGTACATATGTGGAATCTTATCGCAAAAAATGAGTTTATTTCTAGCAATTGAATACAACAACACCGTCGATAATGGTGGCAAGACGAATTTACCTATATTTTCAAAATTCAACTGAGATGTATTCTTAAATGAAGACCCCAAATTAGACTTGAACGGTATAGAAGCCAACTCTAAATCCACCCTAGTTTTTAAAATATGCTGACTACTCGAAGATTATGTATCACGGTATCACCCTATAAGATATATAAATGAGATTTTCTATGTCCCATCAGCACAACATGAGTTCCTTTGACAATCTTCAGAACTCCACCTTCAACAATGTACATGTTCCCTTTTGAATCATGAGTACTTAAGGAGATAAGATTTTTTTTTTCTAATTTGGACCGTGTCTTGCTGAATTAAGTGTTCTAACCATTCCATCAAACATCTTTATTCCGAACTGACCAATACCAGCTATTCGACAAGGTGTGTTATATTACCTGTCATCACAACACAATTTGAAACTTCTTCATATGTTGAAAACAATTTCCGATTGTGTGACATATGAAAAGTGCAAGCTGTATTCAAAATCTAAGTTTCATCAGGTTGAAGTTGTAGTCTGACATAAGTACAAACTCTCTATCACTACCAGGACATTCTGCATATTTGCTTCCTTTGAAGTTTCTGATTGTTGATTTGCAGTTAACTTTGATTTATTTTGCAACTTATAACAATTGTTTACGAAGTGCCACTTTTTCTTGCAATAATTACAAAATTTGAATTTAGATTTTGACTTGCCCTTGAACGACCACCGTAAACAATGAGACCATCTCCATGATTCTCAGAAGCTACAAGATGCAACATCTTCTCCTTTGACTATAGAGTATAGTAGACTTCTTCATTGGTGAGAGTATCACGATTATATAAAATCGTGTCTCTAAAAGACATGTATAAGGCAGGTAATGAACACAACAAAATCAATCCCAAGTCTTTCTTTATCAGATTTGACCTCCAAGTTCTCCAAATCAGCGACGATTTTTTTTGGAAGTAGTTAGGTGATCCTTGGTAGATGTACCTTGATGAAAATATAGATGTTGCTTCACATGCAATTTGCTGGTAAAACTCTTCGTCGTGCATAATTGCTCCAATTTTAATTATAAAGCAACGGTTAAATTCTCCTTCAAAACGTCTTAAAAAATATTATTGGAAAGATAAAGATATATTTGAAATAGGGCATTTCGATCCCTCCGTCGTTTCTCTTTCATAGCCTAAGTTATGGACATCTTATCAAATTTCAACAACGCGTCATTCAAATCCATCCGAGCGAGTACGGCTCGCATCTTTACTTGCGACAAAGAGAATTTTGTATTGCGATTTAATAGCGCAATATCATACTTCATTGTTGTCATAAAAACCTCAATCTTCTCAAGCATTTCAACACCAAAAGGCTCCTATACTAATTGTTATGGAAACTCGAATGCTTTAATACCAGTTTGTTGTTAAAAGTTGAGATTAAGTGCAATATGAAGTAATTGATCACAAGAACAGATAAATAAAATAATTTGTAGAGAATGAAGATTTTATTATAATATGGAGAGAAAATACAAAGATTATGTGTTTATGATTTTTTTAACATAATCTAACTTCATTTGAAATACAATGAAGTGTCAACTATATTTAGGGATCAATTAGGGGACATCCAAATCCTTATAGTAGAGTTGTAGATGAAGTAGAAAGTCAAAAGAGGAATCCAAAACGGAAAAGGAGACCAAAAAAAGCAAAGAGAGACAAAAAAAGTGGTGTCGCGATGCCACTCTTCGGGCGCCGCAGCGCCACTGTCGACGTTGGCCTTATTTTATTTAGAGCAGCTGGCTCCTAGGCGTATCGTCTCCGACCCAAACTCCTTCCAATGATTTTCTTCATTCAAAAAAGTTTTTTTCAAGTCCAACACAAATTTTTATTCCCAATGGACTTCTAAGTAGAATTTCAATTAGAATTTGCCAAAAAAACTTGAATGGAATTTCACAATTGTATTCCAAATAGGATTCTAATTAATGTGCACTTTGACTAGAACTCTCAATTATCTTCAACAAAGAATTGGGATCACACCCAAATTATAACAGGTAACATAGTACTACTTCATGTAGAACAACTGAAAAGAAAATATTAACATAAATGAGGGCAACAACCAAGACTCATTCCCAATATATTTGGTTGGGGACATATATGAAACAAACAGAAATAAAGTAGTATCCGATCAAGATACTACCACGTACATATGGAATACCAAAGGCAATAGGTTTGCTAGCCAAGCCTGTTTTCCGTTGGCATCTCACTTGTCTTTTTCATTTTTTCTTTTCCCTTTTCTTTTCCTTTTTGCATATGTTGAAGTTTGATATTTTTGTGTTTTTTCCTGCCAGTAGCCTCAACTAATTTAGTTTGAAAACCTTTCAGAGAAATGCAATATACTACCAGGGCATTTGGCATGCAGTTCGAACCATTTGCAGAGATGAAGGTTTTTTTGGCCTGTACAAAGGACTTGGAGCAACATTATTGGTATGTCTCCTGCTTTGGTAGGTACCTTGTATGACTAAATTTGGTGACCTAAATACAGATAATTTTTCTGTTGCTCTCCTTTTCTTTTACT
The DNA here is from genome assembly GCA_903798235.1 of Fraxinus ornus. Lineage (NCBI taxonomy): Eukaryota > Viridiplantae > Streptophyta > Magnoliopsida > Lamiales > Oleaceae > Fraxinus > Fraxinus ornus. The sequence continues at coordinate 42,842 of CAIGRF010144680.1, forward strand.
TCTTGGTTTTTAATCTCTGTGGTTCTCTGCATGTTGCAGGGTGTTGGACCCAGTATAGCCATAAGCTTTTCTGTTTATGAGACCTTGAGATCTTATTGGCATTCTCAAAGGTAATATGTAGTCATTGATGGACTGATGTATCTAGTGTTCCCAGTCATTTCTTTTGTCCTTCCTTTTAAGTTCTTAAGAATGACTAATTGCTTCTCTATTAGGCCCAATGATTCTACTGTTGGGGTCAGCCTTGCTTGCGGCAGTCTTTCTGGGATTGCTTCTTCAACAGGTGAGTGGTGACTCCCTTGACGAGTATATATGCAGTTTATCTCATAGCTAGAAAGACATCTGCCAGTTTTACTTTGTGAGTGGGGCGTTTTTTAATAGAGATGGTGAAGGGTTGAGGCTCTGTTATTGTCTGCACATTCACTATGTGATGCCTTTTAGGGATGAGTAATTTCCTTTTTTGGATCTGTTTAAAGTTATTTGATTTTTCATATTTATAACTCGTTTTATATAACATACTTTTGATCCTGATGCCTGAAATTCACTATTATTAGTATTTACCGTTCTCATTGCTACTTGGATACCAGTGCTGTGATTTTTGCATATCCAGTATGCTTGTTTACTATTTTAATCTTCTGTTTCTTTGCACTTACCTCTTTTCATGAATTTTAAGTCTAATTGGTCGTACCTCTACGTAGAAGATTGTTCACCATTCACTGGCCTTGTGTCTTGGAGACTGGTATAATTTGATAATATGATACATTTGGAGTAGTAGTGGAATGGGAAACTGGATTTGTATGGTCCGGCTGGGTTCAATGTGAAAATATCAGGGTCAGCATGTGGATGTGGGGCTCTTAATTATCATTTTATTGTCTGGTAGAAGATTTTACCCACAAAATACAGTTATGAAATGTGATCAAATGTGAGTGTTCCGTCCACACAAGGTTAAATATGGTTGTGTTATGTATTACAAATGATGATCACAGGTTTAAAATTAGTAGCCAATTTGTGATTGATTTTTCAATATTTGGCCTTGCGTTCGTGTTTCCCTAACCCATGCCTTAATACTTTTGCAGCAACTTTCCCTTTGGATCTTGTGAGACGAAGAATGCAATTGGAAGGTGTTGCTGGTAGAGCCCGTGTGTATAATACTGGATTGCTTGGGACATTTCGATACATTATCCGGGCGGAAGGCATACGTGGTTTATATAGAGGGATCATGCCAGAATATTATAAAGTTGTTCCAGGTGTAGGGATCGTTTTCATGACATATGAAACACTGAAGAAACTCCTATCGCATGGGCTGATCAATTCCTAGTCATCATTGCAGTTCTATTACTTCCCTTAAATGAGTTTAAAAACCTGTCGTTCTCCAGCTTTAGACAGGAAGCAACAAGGATCAGTTTTGGCAAATTATACAAAGTATACTGAGAAGGTTAACTTTTGCTTTAATACTTCCAAAACAAATTCTATGGTGGTAAATTTTGTGGTTGCTGCCGTGAACTATTTTCGATGTATAGCCTACTTGAAGTGTCGTGTCTGACGTCAATGGTATTGCTTTTAATACATGTTCGTTTACTAGTTTTGAGGACATTCTCATCATTGATGATTTGTATCATCATAAAATTTTGTGGTGGCTGATTAGTGTATAAAAATACACTTATGCGGGTCCTAATCGATATTTGGTAGTTTTTTTGATAAAATATATCCTAAATTGTTTTATTTTCGTGAACATATTTTCGTGAACAAGTGACATAAAATTTATAACATACATTTATACATCGTAACCGTTACTTTCTATATATAAATAATTTGACAATTTATATTACCAACCATGATTTTTCTTTTTCTTAAACAAGAAACAAAAAGTCACTTTTCACAGTCGTTGCTATTCCAGTTTTCTAATGATCTTATGGTGGGGAGCTGTTGCTAAATGCACTAACTGATATTCATTTCTTTCTTTACGTTCTTGCATTTCGTTTTATTTGTCCATTTTATTCTTTTTAGCGTTGATGTTGAAATGAGCTTTTAACGACTTTTTCAAAGTTGAAATTGATAAAATCTTATGTTCGATCAACAATGTCACAAGAAATGTTGAATGGGTTGATCATGGTGTGTTATTAAAAAAAAAAAAATTATTAAAATAGATTGATTGTAATAGCTTAATTATTGACTTCCTATCAAAAAAATTATAAAAAATAAATTTAATTTAGACATTTAAAAATTTTAAATTATTTTGATGCTTTGAATATTGTTATTTAATAATAATAATAATACATATATGGGCTCATATTTGAAGTTCGCATAAGGCCCCCAAAATATCATGACAGTGAACATATGATTGAAATTGAGTTAAAAAAATAAAGAGTTACAAAAAAAGGGAGACAATTATCATTTTATATCCCAACTTACAGAGAGCTTTGTAATCTCAGTAAATGTATACAGCAGAATAAAGCTTAAAACAATACAGATTCAGTATTCTAATAATATTTACAAAAAAGAGAAAGTGGAAGGTTAAGCAATTACATCTGTCTGGAATTTGTATCTGTTTCATCTTCACATTCCATGAGCATTTGGATCACTGCAGCCATAGTAGGCCGCTTGCTTTGGTCTTCCTCTACACAAGAAAGGCCTAAGTGAATCAGTGTCGCTGCCTGCTTTCTGCTATAATTCCCTTCCAATCTTGAATCCACTATGCTCTCTACCCAAGAGGAGTTTCCACACTGAGATTTTTCCTTCACTGTCCTGCCAAGACTTTTAAGAGGAATTTTGCCATTGTCAGCATCATCTACCACCCAATTTGAGAGCTTAATTCCCTTTACCATCTCGAGTATTACAACACCATATCCATAGACGTCGACTTTTGCAGTGATTGGCTGGTTCAGTGCCCACTCTGGAGCCATGTAGCCTTT
>CAIGRF010144704.1:24335-34703 GCA_903798235.1 Fraxinus ornus
ACCTATTTCAACCACATTTTCCAAAAAACTACTATTTCCCTCATCAAAATGTGAATAATGGAGCCTACATAGAAGCTGTAATGGTTGACATTTTCCTCCATATATGAGTTTGAGCTCCAATGTACAAAATGGCAGACAAAGAATATTGTTCAATGGCCTGAATTTCTACATGTCAATATTCTCCACTTTCAAATTTTTTTTTCCCCTTTATTTTTTCCCTTTTTTATGTACTCTTGTGCTTCACGAGTTTTCATCTCCTTTCATCCATGGAAAGATAGTATTTAAATGGGTTTTTCCAATAGTAAGTTATATTTTTTTCATTTTATTTTTTTCCCGATTTGTTGTGGGTAACTATCTTTATCTCATTTCGTCCGTGTAAAAATAAGACGGCAAGCTCACTAGTCATTTACAATGGTGCGGGTTGACTATGGCATACCGGGAGGTTACAATTACCAAATTTGAAAGTTTACAAAATACTTCAAGTCTTCAACAAAATAAAATCAACAATCATGCGTAAGAACATGTTAAAAATATTGATATCTGTAAGATGATTTCTACATAACGACCTAAAATTTTAGCGATGTGATCATCGATTCATCACTACTCCAATTTCATTTTTTTTTTAAAAATTCTTCATTGATATGTATTCACATCCTTACAATATGACGACGACTTATATGCACTAAGTACAATAAGAAAAAGATCCCATGATGTTTTTTATTAAGCTCATGTTAGCCATACACTTGAATGGATTGAGAGATAATTGAAATTACATTAATGGTTAAATTAGGCATCCACTTTCAGTGATGGGTATTTGATGAAGCAACAAATATCACCAAAACATATGATCATGAATATTTATGCAAAGAAGGTTCCCGTCTCGAAAATATTTGGGTCGATATATGACTTTCAAATCGAGATTCGAACTGGTAAATATTGTCTAAGGAAGTATTAACGACAAACACAGAGAAACAGAAAATGACATTTGCAAATAAAGTTTTTGTCGTTTTCATTAATCCATAAATATGATTTTATGTCTCGATCGAGCATCCTCCCTTGTCAAATAATTTTATTTTTAAAAAAATTCAACCATAAATCTTTAAAAAAAAAAAAAAGGGGGAGAAGAAGAAGAAGAATTTGCTTATATATGTGTCGTGGTCGGTCTCAAATGGAAGTGATGAGGATAGTTACACTAGCTTGACATGAATTCTAGTATCAACGAACAGAATGAGAAAGAAGGATTCAAGTAGTTTACCCCAATATATTAAAATAAGTCTTCTTGTATATTTAAAAAAAAATGATTATGACTTTGATGAGGTGAATCAAATAATATGAATAATATTTAAGAAAAAATTAAAATTTTAACGCAATATTGTTTTATCTTATTTAATTTGCCTTACCGAACCTTGTTTGGGCTTCATTTTAGAAAAAAATATGGGTCTGTTTGGTTTGTGTTTTAATTTTGAGTTTATTTTCAGTTTTCTGATTTGAGGGTTTATTTAAAATTGTTAAAACGTGTTTAGTTAGTCATTTTGAAAAATTATTTCTCAAAACAAAAAACTAGAAAAATCGTTTGAGTTGAAATTTTGAAAAATTATTTTATGACATTTTATTCTATGAATTTGATTATTTAGTAAAGATAATAGTTTTGTGTTAATATATTATCAAGTACTATATAAATTTTAAAGTTTGTGAATCTTATAGTATTTTTTATTGTTACAAAAGTAAAATAATAAATAATAAATTGAGTTTAAAATATCGAAAATAAAAAAAAAAAAAAAAAAACTGGAAATATTTTTACTCATGTTCATTTAAATACTTTTTTAGATTTTTTATGAAAATAATCATTACGAGCTAGAACTATCTTTTATATATATATTAGATTTGTTTTTCGAGATTTTTATTTTTTTTTTCACTTTTTAGATTATTTATTTTACTTTTTCAATTTATTTTTATTTTTATTTTTATTTGTTAGAATTTTGTATTTTCACTTTAAAATCTTATTATGTTATAAGTTTAACCATGTTTTCAAAAATACATTTTGAGAAATATTAGGCCAAATACATTTTCAATATTTTGCAAAACTGATAACAGTTTGAAAGCAGCAAAGTAAACGTATCATACATTTTTCTATTTTTTATTTTCGCCACGCATTATCTAATAAAATAATATTATGCATAAATTTAAAAATTTTCCTTATTTTTTAATCACACATTCTCAAAAAAAAAAAAAAAATCACTATTCCAAAATTCATTTTCCCTCAAGTTTCCATTAAAATGGAGCCCAAACAAGAGCTTAGTCAATCACAAAGTCTCAAGTATGAGGCATTTGGATACTTTATAAACATATTGAGAAACAATTCCAGTTTTCTCATGAAACGCCCAATTTGACCTGTTTGGGCAGTTTTTGACTGGTTTGAATAAGCAACCAAACTAGCATTACATACGAATGGTTTTCGACCTCAACCAGTCTGATTTTTAGAACTATGGTATTACCAGTTAAAGTTGCTATAATCGGAATTGGAATGCTAACTTACTGCTAACTAACTTATATCAAGGTTTTGGCTGAATTGCCTTCTCGTTTGAGAGTTCTTACATTAAATAGAAATTGTGTACATTCTAAATAAGGTAATAATACTAATTACAATAATTTACAATCAATTATATATAGTATGCAATCTCCATAATCTTCTCCCGTAATCTTCATTCTCATTGACAACTTAGACTTAATTCTGTACTGCACTTTGCTACAATACTTCAAGAACCATTACCTACTTTTTTCTGCACTTGGGCACCAATATTTTGTTTTAGACTATTTTCAGGATGTCCCAAGGTGCGCAACACCCTTTCTTATACCTTGAGATGCCTAGATAGCCACCAGGTCCCTTGCAAATTTTTGAAAGACCCGCAGCATGCTTTAGTCCAGTGGAATGNTTAGGTGCCCCATAAGTCTAGACTTGTTCACAGATCCAGTAATTCTATGCACAGGCCAGACGTACGAGCGATCAAGCATTGAAAAATGGCTATCTACTGGTAACCTAATATGTCCTGTCACAATGCAGAAGCTTCATGATCCTTCTATTGTTCCGAATCACACTCTTCGCCATTTGATCGAGGAGTGGCTTCAATCTGGTAATCAGGTCGAGTCTGATCGCCTCAAAATGATCGAGAACGATCATTCTATAGCTGCAGCCAAGCACATTCTAGAGTCCGATGAATCCAAGTTGGAGCATAAGCTTCAAATGCTAGAAAAGATCCATACTTTATCCGAAGAATTACCGTTGCAGAATTCATTGTTGATTCAATTAGATTTCTTCAAGTTACTCTTGGAACTAGTTTTCAGAAATGAAGAAGGTCTAAATTTCCAAGAAGATTTGAGGGTTGTAGAAAAAGCACTTATTTGTGCTATAAGCTTATTGCCCTTCAGTGAATTGGGGTGTCTAGACATTCTCAAAGAAGAATCCAAATTATCCCAATTCATTTTTCTTCTTGAAAAAGGCAGTATCATTATCAAGAAATGCTTATGCCATATGGTAGAGGCAATTTCATCAAATTTAGAGACTCAACAACTTTGTTCTACACTTGGAAAATCAGATAAACTTTTGCAAGAAATAGTTCATCTTCTTCATAACAACTCAAATGCTGTTGAAGATGGAATCAGAGCCATATCAGCATTAGCCTTACCAGAGCTGAGTAGAGAGAATTTGGTTAAGCAAGGTGCAATTCAAGGGCTCATAACATACATTTTCAATGCAAAGAAGCAAGAAAAAAGCTTGGCACCAATGGCAATGGGAACAATTCTGAACCTGCTTTTATCAGTAGAAAGTGCAAAACAGGCAGTAATCAATCACCCTTTTGGAATTAATGCAATTGTCAAAATGGTTTTCAGAGTTTCATCACATCATGAAGGGAGTGGAAGTGCAGTAAATTCATTACTGATTATTTGTTTCGAATCAAAAAATGTTGGGGAAGAAGCCATTTGTGCTGGAGTTTTAACTCAGCTGTTATTGCTGCTTCAAAGCCAGTGCAGTGGGAGGACTAAAACTAAGGCAAGAATGTTGCTCAAATTACTTGGATCCATGTGGACTGAGAATCCAAAGGTTTCATTTTAGTTCATAAATTCGACGGACTATAAAAGACATATATATTCGTAAAAGATCGTTATCCTTTCAAGAATATAAGGTCCCCCCAAAAGTATGGTCCTTTCTCAAACGAACCATATCCTAAAATCCCAGAGTTTGTTGCTTTTCCTTAGTGAATTCAAATCAAGTTCTTGATATGTATATGAACTTTGCATTATATATAGTACTGTGTATAGACGATAATGTATTGTTTTATTTAAAATGTTACACTAGAAACTCACTTAGTTATTTAAATTATGTTATCAATTATGTTATCCAATAGCGACCTTGCCTTCACATAAAATTCTTTATGGTTTTCCCCTTCAGAGGTGGTCGAGTTGGTGAAACAAGTGAACGCGGAGATCAAAGGTCACGAGTTCGAATCCCTTACCAACACTTCCTCGATCGAAGCCCGTCGCACCGAACTTGCCTAATACGGTTTATCTCTCCTGTGTGGTTTGCAGGCTACTGCACATGGAGCGAGATTTACTCGGTGCGCACTCACGGGTTCTTACGTCAAAAAAAATTCTTTATGGTTTTAATTCAGTTGCCATGCTTAAAATCGGAATGTGGAGTGAAGATGTGCTGAAGAAGAAACACAAATGTTTCATTATTGGTCTAATCTTGATCGTTGACGACGAAGGATAACGAACAAGCATGTCATATGCACGTCTCTCTCTTCTTTAATCTTATCTAATCCTTCTTAGTCAAATATTGCATAATGGGACGACCGGTATGCTAAATTAGACCGTACCGAATAGACAAATCCCAAAAGATTGTCCCATTTCAAGAAAATTGTAAGTTGGGAAGGTTGAATTAGGATTATAGGCTTGTCTTATGGTTTGTTTTTTGCTCAAAAAAGTGGGGGCATTTGTGTCATTAATGCTCCATGCCAAACCCAGGAAAAGAACAGTGGTTTACATGACTATTATTGTGTTAGTAAAAACAAATCAAATGTCATAATTAAGGACACACTTTGGTTATTAAAAAAATGTAGGATGGACAAAACAACATGATGCACAAGTTTTCAAATAAATTATTATTTTTTATTAATCAAAGTTGAATTTAAATGTCTTTACTAAAAAGTAAGTTATTTAAATATACCTGAAATACATAGTAATTATCATCCGTGAATAAGATAACACTCGCGTTTGGTGTACATTTTGTAGTCAAGAATGCATTTTGTTTTTTTATGTGATGGAGAATATGGGTTGAAAAAGAAGAAAAAATTATTGATGTGATAAAAAATATTATTTTATTAAAAAATGTGTGGTTGAAAATGAGTAAAAGAATGAGAATAAAAAAATAATGTGACTCAAACAGGGGCTACATAATAAATTGAATAAAGACAACAGTTTCAATTTAGGTCCGTTTGATTGCGAATGTGGAAAGAAAATGAATTCCAGTTAATTGAATTGCCTATAATTTGCTTTACTAGAAATTGTAATTAATTGTATTTTATTGGTATAATTTTTCACTTAGAGAATATTGAAAGTTTGGTGTCGTTTGACTTTATTTTTTATGAAAATTATCCGTTAAAATGGTAATTTTTTTATCGTTGGGTCTAGAATTTGTTCCAATTGTAAAAAAATTACCATACCGAATATCATTCGTTTGGCTTTATTTTATATGTAAATTGTCAATAAAAGTGATAAGTTTTTTTTATCATTGTGTCTAGAATTTTTTCCAATTGTCAAAAAAAAACCTGGGAAATGAAAAATCACAAAACCAAATGGAAATGGAATTCCTTCAATTCAAGGAAAAGTGGCGCGTGAGGTGTCTAGGAGGAAAACCTTTTTCAGGGAAAATTTTGCTATCAAACAGTTGCAAAAGTTGTCCATAGAAAATCATGTTTATCAAATGGGGCCTTATTGTAACTTTTATGTCATGGTGGTCAAGACAAAGAGCCGTGGTTTAGTATGTTTGTTAACATTTTAGACTTTCGAATAATTTTAATATAGATAAATTTGCTAATCGCGCCACACCTAAAAGCCGTAACAGATTAAAAGATGTTGAATCAAATTCCAATTAATTGCAGCAAATTGCTTTTCAAAGTGCGTCTAGTTTTGACAATTACTAGTGGATGTTGGGTGAGTTTCAAATATAACTATTTTATGTTGACAGCCTAAATTGGGACTTAAGAGCCACCAAATTTGATTTCAATAAATCACATGATCACGTGCATGTGTGTATAATTGATTCATAATGTTTGTAAATCTTGAATCTGATCTTGCACGTGACGGAGCATGTTAAATATCGTAACAAATAATCTTATCTCATCTTTAAATCTTGAACACGCATTCTGACATATAAACATAGTCTATTTTTATCCAGTGTTATGCCACATGTACACAACAATTTACATAATAGTTTATCAACAGATGATGTAACGAGATTTAATTGGATCAAAATCTCATCAATCAAATAACTTGCTCGCTTACATTTTGGCACGTCATTATTATGTATATGAAGCATCTTCCTTTTATCAAATAGTTAATACGTGCATAGTTTTCATTGGTAGCGACGAGATTTGTGACCCATATATTATGTTTTGATGATTTTTAACAATTTCAAACTTTAAGTTGAAATAGTTTTAACCCTTTTAAACCAACAAGAAAAGAATTTTTAGGCGCACACATAACACGAAAGATACCACAAATTTGCGTTTGAAAAGTAATCTTCGTTGATTTACTTAATTCGCTCGTTTGTCTTTAACTATTGAACCTTTAATGTGAATTTATCTTTAACAATTGAAACTTTTAATATGAAGATGCCCTAGCGTGACAAAGGTCCATATTTTCAGCCTCATTTTGGGACCTAAGTAACACCCTTTCCTACCCCAAAAAAAAAAATAAAAAATAAAATAAAATACACTCAAGTACCAGCAGGAATCTTGCAAATGGACATCTACACTTTTGAACAATAGCCAAAATCATGGGTCCTATGTTCCCCATTTTCAGGAATCACAATTTATATTAAATTTGATTGCCATTATCATATAAAGACAAATCAGAAATTGGAGCTCAAATTTCACTCTCGATAAATCCGCCAATTGTATTTGTATACCATGTACGTATTCGGCTCTCCTAATTCCATTGGCAAAAAGACCTACCTACCACAATTTTCCCCCAAATCTCTGCATATTTTTCCTGTCGCCAATAATATTTCCCAATTTATAACAGAAGCACAAGTCGTTGTGCCATAGGCCGACTCTTTGAATCTCATAGCGGAACTATTTTTCGCTCATGATGCACTAGTCTCACTCCATTCGACTACCTTTTGCCATCCATCACGAGCCTAAATATGACCCGTTGCGTATTTCACTCACGAAGAACACTAGCGTGACACCCAAATGCTTCCTTGTGGTACAATTGGTACCAAGATGCTCGTCACTTCATAAGTGCACTTCAACGAGGTTCCCAACTCTTTTCATTCCTAGCTAGCCTGTCCACATGTTCATGAACAACATACAATCCTCTTGAAGCATACTCCATGGCTCAAAGCATTGAGGGTTATTAGCGTTTCGCCCACAATGTCCTTTGTCAGTGCCTCATCTAAGTAGGGTCATCGATAAATCTATGATTAACTTGAAGTGCCTTTATAACATATTCTTTCACACAATATCAGAATATTGCCTCGTTCGCTTAACTATGCGTATCATTGGGGATATGCTAGTACCCATAGCCAATGCATGCACAATTACCATATGAGGTGTTTAAATTGCCCTCATCGATAGCTCATTTGGCCTAGAAGTTATAATATCCCTATTGTAGCCCCAGAGCATAGCAATTCTCTATCAATAAACCTCAGCACCTTCTCGCGCAATGGCCTAATGCCACTCATGAGTTGCCAACTCGGCGACAGAAGCATGAGCGCCCTAAGAACAGGAAGTCCGTTAAAACAATGAAACCACTGTTTCAAAGCCTAAAGGCCAATTAAACAAATTTAGACTAGATTTGGTGGGTTGCGCCAGGCCCGTGCAGTAGTGCAACGCATGGACGACGCTCGGAGTCCCAGGCAGCAAGCTACCTTGATGGGCCTCTACCCTTAAAAAATTAATTTAATATCGTGTGGGCTAATAGCCCACATATCAGATATTAAACTGATAAGAACAGATACTACACTTGATCTTAGCCAAAAGGCCGAGAAAGGTATGCTTTAGCCTGCCATGGCCAAAATCCTTTTATAATACGCAGCTCTCACTCAGGTTTACTTAGAGTTCGATGTGGGATACATTTTGTTAACCCTTTAGTGGGGAAAGAGGAGTGAGGTTTTCGTAGTTGGACAGACGACAAATACTAGCATCGTCTTTCGTTCCCTGCCATATTCATCTGGCAGTATCCTGTTCGGTAATATGACTTATTTCTTGTGGCTACAGTTTCGATTTCTTTCAAAGGACTTTTGAGAAGAAAACTGATCTGAAGGTTTATTGGCTTCTTCTGCTGGATAAAAGAAAATGGCTATCAACTTTTCCGAGGGAGATTGTGAGGATACTTTCTTCCTTTCTGTCCCAGTTTTGCTCTATACTTTGCAGTTTTATTGTTCTTCAGCAAAAGATATGTTCTTCTAGATATTGCTTATTAGATGGAACTGTATGATTTTTTAAGGTCATATAGTATAAAATTCAAAGTTGAGAAATGAACTGAAGTTCATTGATCATCAAAATCACTTGAAAATGAATATACGAAGTTGCATAGATAGTAGTGAATGAATACCGGATGGACACATACCGACTGTGCAACTAACTAATCGTATGAACAAAAATATTGGATGGACACGTACTGATTGTACAACTAACTAACCGAATTGAACATACCGGCAGAACACATACCGGTTGGACAGCTATCTAACGAAAAAAAAAAAAACACCTAAGCTAAGCTGACTACAGTTCTTTGACATACAATTCGAACTTACCATTCTAGTATATAGCTAGATTGATGTTCAATAATGTCCAGTTATAATCGATGTTTATGTTTTGTTTAGACTCTCATATAGACAGACGTATTTGATAAATAATAGTCGATAGAAGATGAAAAACACCCTTCCAAGCGTAGTTATGATTTATGAAAATTCAATCCGATCAGTGAGCAGATTGCCAAGTCCGACAATGTGAACATAAATTCTGCATGTTTTCGATCAGAATTCATTAAAGTAAAACACCATTTCTATAGAATAGATTACTTGTGTACTTAAATTGAAGTGATTTCTTTTAAAATTTTACTTGTAATGTTGTCACCAAATTTCGATCCGAAGCAATGTAGGTCGTGTTTCCTAGGTTTTGATGAAGGGAAGCAAAGCAGAATTGAATCGCAACAATTTGTTGATTAATGCAAATATTGAGTTGAGATCAAGATTGGAAGAAAATTTAACAATGTTAAAAAGAGTATAAACACTAACGAAATATGACCAAATTGTCAAGGATCGAAGGGTCAAATTACAAGTCGAACTAATGGTAACAAATGAATAAAAACAAAATGCCTACTTTGATGTGAACCAATAGGGGTTGAAACCAACCAGCTAGTTTTGGTTGCAAATTATTCGGTTGTGGAGCTCAATTATTCGATTCTTATGTGACTTTTAACATATTCTATACTTTTTAAGTTTGAGTAATGTTATTTATTCTCACTGGGGTTACAAACACAGTCTATGTGGCGTTAATGTGGCATTAAATGATAGTTAAAATTAAGTAAGTAATTTAATTTCACATTTTATTTAACTTATCACTTAAAGTCACCTAAACTGTGTTTGTAATCCCACTGGGGATGAATAACATTACGCTTTAAGTTTTGGAGGGGATATTCGACAAGGTTTTTAATAGAAGAGACACAATTAAATTCAAAAGAGAATAAATTAATCAGTTGATTTTTGATCGAAGACCTATAAAAAATTGGTGGATTTATTAGAAGGGGAAATCCCCTTTGCCCGAAAGCAAAGTAGCACGGCCCTTATTAGAAACGGTCAAGAAAGGTACATAGCATGATTGAGAATTGGTCGGCTTAAGGAAAAAGATGTCATGATTCGACATGCAAAGATGAAACGGTCAAGAAAGGTACATAGCATGATTGAGAAATGGTGGGCTTAAGGAAAAAGATATCATGATTCGACATGCAAAGATTGTGTTAAAAAGGGATTTATTTCAAGAGAAAATTAGCTCAAACCCTAGTTGTAAATTATACAATTCAAAATTCAGATTTAAAAGTTTTTTATATAAAAATCAGGTGATAATGTAATTTTTTAATATTATAAAA
>CAIGRF010144751.1:0-14391 GCA_903798235.1 Fraxinus ornus
AGAGTCTCGTTCTCCATGCTAGGATCTCGCCTATGTATCATAGCTTCATCAAACTACCTATCTTTTAGAACTCCCTCCCCCCCCCCCCCCCCCCGCGCCCCCCCCCCGTCACGTCCAAAAATTAAAATAATGGTTTTGTACGTCTTGCGCTCCCTCTATTAGACATGTATCTAATATAGAAATTCACTGAAATGCATGGGGAACAATTAGACAACAAATACATAAAAGTATTACCAAAACCTATTCCCAATGAAGGATCTTGCATCAAGGATTTTTGTTCTATTCTTTTATATGCAAACGCAAATTGAACGTGGTGTGAAGAATTGTGCCAATCTAAAGTTCATTTGGAGACTATACCGTATTTTATGACTTGGTAAGAGTCGTTGATAAATTGAAACAGCTTTGAATCGAAAAGGAAGACACCCTCTTCTCGGGTAGTTGACTCACTCCCGGTGCCTACCATTTCTATATGCTTTTACAAATAAAGCGGGATATTTTATTAGACTTGCTTGCAGGTGCTTACCATTTCTCGATCTTTCAATAACGAGGTCGAGGGCTTTATCCCGTATAGGAGTCTGAAGTGGATCGCTTTATCAGGTATTAACTCGTTAATATCACTAAACAACTTAGAAGTAACATATTAAATACTCAAATTTTGTATACATACATCAAGAAATATATAGCTTTTGGTGATAATTACCAAGTACATAAATAAGTGCACAGATTATTCTACAACAAAGACATTGCTGATTTCTTAGAAAGCCTGTCCACTAACTTTAATAGCACTCATTTCATTATCTTCATAATTGTAAAGTGTAAGTTTTAGCCTCCACTTTCTTGCATCTTGTTTCATGCAGCAAAAGTGTTGATTATTCTAAATATTTATATTAACTAATTATTGGTTTAGTTCGAATTTTATAAACAAATATTTTAGAATAGAATTAAAATTCAGTTCTATAGTTACCATCATAATAGGATTAAAATAGTATGGTTCTTGATTTTAAGGTTTAGAAACACTTAAATTTTAACAGGAACTATCGATATGATGGTCCTACTTAGAGCCGGTTTGATTCTGATTGATTGAGAAAAAAAAATGAGTTTTGAATATTATTTTTAAGAGAATATATGGTTAAAAAGTAAATAAAAGTTTTTGGTATACGCATAAAATATTTTATTGTGCGAATGTGTAGTTGAAAATGATCATGTAGCAAACCATGAAATAAATTAATGGATGTCAAACATGCACTTACTATTCTATTTTATTAAGGTTTCTTTAGAAGTCACTTTCTCGAGTCGCAGATTGACTTATGAGATTAAGAACCTGTTTGGTAGAGATTAAAATCGAATTAAAATTGAAAAACTAGCTGTTATTGTTGACTTTTATTATATGAGTGGGACCCAATAACGGCCATATTTTCAATTTTAGTTGGATTTTAATTGTTACCAAACAGACTCTAACTTTGTACTTTTTTTTATGATGCATATTCTGTATAATCAAAGAGTTCGATCAAACAATGGAGCCTCTGTTTGAGCCCCATTTCGGTAAGAAAATGCATTTGGAATAGTTATTGTTGGAGTATTTATGGTTAAAAAAAGAAGAAAAAGTTTTCAATTTAAGCGTAGAATTATTTTATTGAATAATGTGTAGTTTAAAATGAGTTTTTGAAAAATGGGACCAAACATAGAAGAAATCTCAATCCAAATTTAATTTCAAACTTACTTAAATGCAACTAGAGGTTATCTTGACTCATTAACCTAGTTAGAGTGTTTAGTCTTACCCTAATACTAGGCCCCGAATTTATTTAGCTAAAAAAATTCTTAAAATTTAAGTTAAAATCAACAAGTAATTCTAAAAATACATTTGATAGGATCCGCA
Source organism: Fraxinus ornus (assembly GCA_903798235.1). Classification (NCBI taxonomy): domain Eukaryota; kingdom Viridiplantae; phylum Streptophyta; class Magnoliopsida; order Lamiales; family Oleaceae; genus Fraxinus; species Fraxinus ornus. The sequence goes on from CAIGRF010144751.1 coordinate 1,877, forward strand.
GCATTTTAACCACATGTCCATCAACATTTATCAAAATCTACTAAAACTCTGAGTTTTATCTAAATTAAACAGGGATTAGGTAATCTTGTTAGTCGACCGTCTTTCAATTCTTACACGTGCTTATGTACAATTAATTAGCAAGATGTCTTATAAAGAATCAAATTTGAATGCAATCGCATATATTTCAGAAATATTTGATTTTTTTTCCCAAACTATTCAAATTGGATATTATTGGAGAATCTCATTAGGACTTCTTTTCTATGTTCTTGTCCAATAATGCAGCAAGTGGTCTTATTCCTGCCCCCAAATGGACACCTGCATAATGAGGATTGGGTTCTCTCGTTTTATTTTATTTTTTTATTTTTTATTTTTTTTTTCAATTTGTAGTGTGGTCCTCCAGGGACATAAATGACACGCTAGTACAAAAGTTTTTGCTGTCACATTGAACAGAGGTTTAGACCACCGAGGCTTAGGGTATACCTAATAATTAAGGGATGGGGTCATGGCCAAAAAAGAGCACATTACATGTGACCAAAATTACTTGCAAATTTGAGTTGAAACTGTCCAAAACTCCAAATATGTACGTACTATCAAAAGCGTCACCGCATTATGGAACTTCAATCATTGTGACAATGAATATTTTTGTGTGCTTTGTGTATTCAACTGGACTCAGACGTGATAACTCGTAAATTTAACTACAAAGTTTCATATCGGCCGCGGAAGTTTTAGTATCGGTTTTTCAATTAGTAATTTGCTCGAATAGGTTAATGTTTTTGGGAAATAAATAAGTTATATTTTTGAAATTGAACTAGTTTTTCCTTTTGAGTTATAGCACGAGAGTAGGTGCATTGTACGAGAGCAAGTATTTAAATAAAAATTTCGTTATTTTACAAAGGACGAGAAAACCCTCCACCGTTATCCTAAAACAAGAATGAGTTCCTTTCCTTTCGGGTGGAATCTTAGACTTGATTCTGGGTAATATAGAGCGAACTGCATTTTTTACATGAATTATAATTTTTGAGTAAAATAGCGACAATACCCTACATTAGTTGGTATTAGAGTTGAAGGTCCCATGTTCAAATTGATGCTGGAACACTTTTGTAGAGCGAATAGATAATGCAGGAACATACTTGAAACGACTGTGGGCTTAAAGGAGTGAACTTATAGTGGATTCGCCTGCTGATTTAGGTGAAACAAAGTCAATTGTATTTGTGCCATGAACTATAACTTTTAAGTAAAATGTTACAATACTTTACATCAACTCTCGAAAATTCAAAATGTCAAGTTGAGGGAATTTGGGCCCCAAGATGCAGAAAGAGCTGGAATCCATTATATCTTCCTATCCATGTAACCTATACTGCCCTTGATCTTTTAAAAAAATACATAATAATTTAAGTTTAAAGTATGGTAGTTAAATCGACATCATATTTTTCTTTTGTATAAAAATAGGTTATTGTACTTCAAAATCTCAAACTTTACTTATTGTTGCATTTATGTCCTTCATGTTTTTTCATCACGTTTTTATTTTTGACCGTTATTATATGCACATCTTATCCCTGATGATGATTTTGTTCAACAAACCCGTTAGTATGACGTAAAAAGACTCATTTGCCCCCACAAATTTTTAAATAACCAAAAGAACAACAAAAGGAAAAAGAAAAATCAAATATGTCTTCTTCCCTAATCCTAAATTCCCACTATATGCGAGCATCGGCCAACTTCAGGAATCGAATGTGTTGATTAATGAAAGATCAATAATAAAATGTTATGGTAAAAAAAGATTTAGTAATATAAATGCAATAATAAACTAAGATCGAAGATTTTATTGCAAATAATTCTTAATATAACAACATAAATTAAGCCTATTTTGATTTAGATAAAAATTAGATTTTAGTAAATTTGGATCAAAATTGATGTAATGTATGGTTGAAAATTTGTGATTTCATGTTTTAATTGTTAATTTTAACTTAAATTTTAATCAATTTTTTTTAAATTGAGCCAAACATGAACATCGATTATAGTAAATCATATCGAATATCGATGGAGACAGGTTATGTGGATTCAACCAAGTCTAGTCCATTTTATATTCCCGTAGAAGTGAGGTGAGAGTGGCTGCACGAGTCGATTTCCAAAAAGCGTGAGTAAAGGGTGGAAGTGGAGTAGTTGGTCACGCCAGTAGGTGCCCATTGGGTTGTCTTGGTTCAACATTAGAGTTAACATTTCGCCCTCACTATGACATTGACACCAGTGCCATCCGCTTTCTAATTTCTGCTAAAAGGTAGGAAAATTGAAATCCTATAACTTTTTCTAAATCAAAACAGGCCATTCACTCATTTTGTTATTGTTTGACTATCATCTTTTTAAATTCATTTTCAACTATACAATTCATGTGATCCACAATTTTTATCAAAATTTTATCCAAATACTTCCTCATTTTTTTTTATTTTTTTTTATTATCACCATAAAAAAAACCTAATTTTTATCAAAATGTAAATAGGGGCTTAGTGTAGAAGACCTTCCAAATTTGCACGTCAGCACGTGTCAATTTCATACAAATTTCGATTTCTAGCTATGAAGCAAACGTATATATAGCACTAGTTTGGTAGAAATTAAAATCAGATTTTTAATAGAAGTTGATAAAATGTATGATTGAAAAGTTATGAATCCTATAAAATATGTAGTTAAAATTAATTGTTGACTTTAACTTAAATTAAAATCTGAATATGATTTCCTATCAAACATGGCATAGTCGTGAAATGGGACCAACCCATCACGAGATTGACAATAGAAAAAGCAAGCCAATATTCATCTCCGTCTCTATGTAAGACCACTTCAATATGATCAAAATGAACAATGTTTAAGACAGTCCATCTCAAATACAAGCTAATAGAAACTCTATCAAGCCCCTATGGCACATCTCTAGTGGTAAAAGGGGAAGGTGCAAAAACTCCAACTTTATTTGAGACTGCCGCGTCAAGGGTTCGAATCCTGAAATATAAATTTGGCCCTTTGGTAAGTGCAAGTGTACAGCAGTCTTCCACCTTGTACCATTGAGGGCATAACCTGCGATTTACCTCATTCACCAAAGTCCAGAACAAGGCAGGTGGGGAGTCCTCAAAGTTGAGATTCAACCTTTTAATAGAAACTCTGTCAAGTCGACGTGATAAATGAAAAAAATAAAAATGATCTATAATTCCATCTAAATTCACAAAATCATGTGTCTTTTTAGATATGGCGACTCAACAAAATTTTTATTTAGATTTTTATTTTTTTATACATATTTGAACGTGATTTAAAATAACTAAACATTATTGTTGGATTGTAGATAAACATGTTAGATATTAATTCTTAATATTTGTATCTATTCATTAAATATCAATAATCAATAATCAATAATATTCCAACTTGGATGTCACTTGTATAAAAATTCACAAAATGCATTGGAGATGTCCTAATGGTGGCCTAATTTTTCGACGCCATTCCAATAACCAAACAATGTGAAAAGGAAGGCAGTGGTTGGCTACACAGAAAAGAGTTAAACAGGGTTTTTATCCAGTGCGACAGGGTTCAAGCCATTCGTCTTACTTGTCGACATTTGTTGCGTGATTGGGTCCCTTATTTTTGGAGCGGTGCCCAATGTGAATTCTTTTTTTTTTTCAGTATAATTAATGGGAATCGAAAATGGCGCTGTGGTCCCCGTTCTGTATCTGACCTTGACATTTGATCTGCACCGTTATTTGGCAGCTTCTATTTGGATCCAATGCCCCAAAAATGCTAAATATAATATTGGTTTCAGTTTAAATTTAATATCTTTTTTTTAAAAAAAAAATTATGTAATACAAACAAAAGTAATCGCTTATTTTGATTAATTTCGAATAAATTTTTATCTTTTGGACAACGTACATAGCCCTTGTTTGGTTTGGATAAAAATTAAAAAATTTTGATAAAAGTTAGTTAAATGAAAGATTGAAAATTTGTAGATCCCATAAAATGTGATTAAAATGAATTTTAAGAAATTTGAACCAAACATGAGCACATATTTTTCCATCTTCCATTGTCAATGTTGACATTAACGTGGAGAATATTTCTTGAAAGTGTTTAAAACGTGCACGCCAAATTTACTCATGGCGGATATGACAAACTAAATTGTTGACGGATTGTTGGCTGTGTGATTGATGAACAATTACATTGACTTGTAGATCGTATGAGGGTTTGTGTAAAAAAATGATTTAAGACGAATTATTATTAAGAGACAAAGTGTAAGGCAAAAAGTGCTTTTCACACACCATAAATGGAACAATTTATGAGACGTACATCTATTGAATCATAAGGATTTATCTACTTGTACAACATTATTTTTTTGAGCGAAATCCTAAGACAGAATGTCATGTGGCATTCCGTCAGAGTGTATGTATACATTTTTTGTACATATAGCAAGGCCCAAATCTATTGAAGTATGATTCCCTATAATATCATATGACCTCTTTCAAGATTAGCATTCAACTACTTCTTCGTACACTAGTTAGGACATTATTGAAGTTTAGAAACATTGGCCCTCCCAAATTATGTCCAACGGCTTCGAAAATTTTGTTGTTAATGCTCGTTATTGAAAACGAATCACTATCCAATAAATATGTCTAAGATGGTTGAGACTCACTTTTTGATATAAAATAACTCTCGTGAGTTGTGACTTCCTCACAAAACTACAAGATCTAGACACCCCCAAAATTTTCCTTCCTCACAATTTAGTCCTTCCAAATTTCAACAGCATTTCTAATACCCTAAAATAGAAAACTATATTAAACTCTATGTTGACCAAATTATGAGTAATTAGTTCAACTTAGAGGACATAATTGTCGGCTTAGAGTGACTTTTTAAAAAGAGTCTAGTCAATCTTAACCTTAATCAAAGGCTCGTTGACTTGAATTATATCAATAAAAAAGATTGGCTGGCCATTCACCTGGCGACAGTAATATATGTCCATTACAACCTCGGTTTAAAGGAATATAGCCATCATCACCGTACGATCTTTTATGATGAAAAGAAAATTTCAAGTTTTAATTTGATGGTATTAGTACCCATTTAAGTTCAAATAAGTAAATTGATACGATTAAGGCTTAAACGAATACAAAGAATTTCAGTGCTATTTGGTAAGAAATTTAGGGCCCGTTTGATTGCAAAGATGAAAAATGGGTGGAAAGAAAATGTTTTACAGGAAAAGATTTGTCTAGAAATTGTTTTACTGATAATTGTAATTAATTGTGTTTGATCGATATAAATTTTCATGGAAAAAGTTGAAAGTTTGGTATCCGTTTGACTTCGTTTTTATGAAAATTGTCCAATAAAGTGAATATTTTCTATCATTGGGTTTAGAATTTGTTCCAATTGTAAAAAAGAAAATTGAAAAAAATAAATAAATAACCATACCGAATACCATTCGTTTGACTTTGTTTTGCATGTAAATTGTCAATAAAAGTGAAAAAAAAATTACCATTGTGTTTAGATTTTTTTTCAATTGTAAAAAAAAAAAAAAAACTTGTAAAATATTTACCAACCAAAATATCAAGAATTTATTTTCCTCAAAAATGTGAAAAATTCGGAAAGTTATAAAATATTTTCCTAGGAAAATTTTGCCTATCAAACACTATAAAAGTTGGAAAATGAAAATTTTTGTGATAATCTTTGAAACTTGAAAGTGTTTTTGATGATTAAAAGAGTTTTTTAAAGAAAATAATTTCCTCTAAAATCGATTTTACAAAAAACAAAAATAAAATTAGAAATCTTTCCAAACAGATCCTTTTGATGGAATTCGATTATTTCAAAGAAAGAACATTTTGAAATCCATATTAATATGAAACTAACCCTTTTGTGATGCAGTGTTGTTGAGAGGTTTAGGAGTGAGGTTTCATGAATCATGAGGGATGGCCAGCCATACTCCATTAATTATTTTAGTTCCTATTTGGTAGGGATTAAAATGAAATTTTTAATAAATTTTAATAAAATGTATAATTGAAAAATCATGGATCTTATGAAATATGTGGTTAAAATAATAAAATTAATTATTAACTTTGATTTATATTATAATTTTAACTTATAGCATTAGCAAAGGCTCGGAATAATATAATTAAGCTCATGTTTGGCACCCATTTTAATTTCATTCTCATTTTTTTTTCTGTCTTCATTTCAACCACACATTCTCCAAATAAAATAGTATTACACACAAATCTAAAATTTTTCACCACTTTTTCACCACACATCCTCCCATCAATCACTATTTCAAAAATTCATTTCTCATTTTAATGAGATTCAAACACACACTATGAAAAGAAGGTCGTGTGTAATATTTGAAATAAAAAAACAGACAGGAGTGTCAATTATTATTAGTTATTACAGTAATGATAATTGAAAAGATTCAAAGACAGAAAAAAACGAATTACTTGCAAGCTCCTGTTTGGTTTTTTTCTTTTTTTTTTTCAAACTATCCAATCAAGTATCGACACGAATTTTTCATATTTTTGAGCTTAGGTGGATGATTGTTATTATTATTATAAGTAAACTTTTTCACTATCCACAAACACTATCCCATCCAATCACATTTGACCACCTTCTTCAGCCACCCTCTCTATGTTTTCTCTCTCCTCTCTGTTCTGTAGCTCTCTCTCTAAATTCAGATTTAGCTTGCTTTTCTTGCTTTCTTCTCTTTTCTTCGTAGTTTCGATACTTAAGGGAAAAGGAGGAAAACAGTAGACTTCCTTTATAACTTTTTTTCTTGTCGCAAAAATCAGTCTCCTCTCAGAATTCAGAGTTTTCTCGTCACTCGAGTTTCCATCTTTCAGCTTTATTAACTGTCTCTGTTTATTGCACCTTTTTGCTTTTTCCTCGGTGGGATATCAAAATATTCAAGCTGGGGAAGATAAATATCCGTTAACTCCTCTTTCTGATTGAGGATCTTGTATCATTTTATTGGAACTATTTTTGGTTTTTAAACTTTTAGTTGTTGTCTTAGTTTGCCATTTGGTTTTGTGGGTTCAGATCTTAATGATGGTTTTGCTGAATTTGTATTGACTCAAATAGTTTTTACGTTTTATTAAATATTGCCTTTTTTCTAGTTATCAAAATTCGTGGGATTTTCTTTGATTTTGAAAAAGGTGTGATCTTTTTAAGATTCCTCAAGCGAGAGGTGGCTGTAGAGGAAAAGCTATTCTGATTCCTCCACAAAAATGCCTAATGATTTAACATTGATATAGCCATTGTGAAGCTCCCACCTCTCTACATTTCCTTTCCCACATCTCTCCTTACACTGCACTTTTCTCCTCTGTTTCATCATAATCAAAACTTGTTCAAAATCTTGTTATATTTCACAGCATATATTCTTGTTACTGGAATTCCATAAGGTGGGGGACATGGAGATTTTATCACCAAGTTCTTACTTTTCTAATTCAACTTGGTTGCTTGAGGAGAGCAGGAGTACAAAATGGACTCCAGCTGAAAACAAGGCCTTCGAGAATGCTCTTGCTCTATACGATAAGGATACGCCCGATAGATGGCAAAAAGTCGCAAAAATGGTTCCAGGGAAAACTGTGGGGGATGTGATGAGGCAATATAAGGTATTGGAAGATGATGTTAGTAATATAGAGGCAGGGCTAATTCCAATTCCTGGATATAGCATGTCGTCGCCTTTTACACTTGAATGGGGGAGTGGCCGCGGATTTGATGGATTCGATCATGCTTATATTTCCGAGGGAAAGAGATCCTCTTCGATTAGGCCTAATGAACATGAAAGGAAAAAGGGTGTTCCATGGACAGAAGAGGAGCACAAGTGTGTTTTCTATCTCTTATACTATAATGAACTTCATTTTTTTGAATGGATATTGCTGGAATACTTAATCATTGGAAGTTTAGATGATATTACACAGTAATTTGCATAATAATCAACTACAAGTTGGATATAATTGACTTTTTTCTAATGAATTTCATTCTTGGAATGTATGCACTTGAATTTATTAATTAGTTTCTTACTGACTGATGTTATTGACATGAATTTGGGATGATTTTGTTACATAGGTTGTTTCTGATGGGGCTTAAAAAGTACGGAAAAGGGGATTGGAGAAATATCTCGCGCAATTTCGTGATTACTAGAACACCAACACAAGTAGCTAGCCATGCTCAAAAGTACTTCATTAGGCAACTTTCCGGAGGAAAAGACAAGAGAAGAGCGAGCATTCATGATATAACAACGGTTAACCTCATCGAGAATCAAAACCCTTCACCGGAGGATAAAAAACCGCCTTCACCGGAGCCGTCTGCTGTTCTTCCACAGCAGTCGAATTCTGCTCCAATGCATAAACATCCTTTCCTCTGGAATAAATCGACCAATGATGCAGTCATTGGGGGCTTTCAACCAGGAGGAGGCCTTGGAAATATGTTTTCTCCTCCCTATGCAGTGAATTCTTATGGACATAAAATGCAGGGACAACACATCCATGAATCATTATTGGGATCTCAGAACGTGGTTTTTCAGATGCAATCAGGGCATTATTTTCCTCATGCATGATATTGCATCAGCCCCTTCATTACACTTTGTTAGTTTGAAATTCCTAGTTTGGATTTAGTACTATAGATTGGTTGTGCTCTTTGATCTTCTTTTGTGAATATTTTGTTTCACGAGCACGAACTGGCACCACTGTAAATGCAATGCAGAATCCACATGCATTCGATGTAGACGCGAGGTGTAGCCAGTAAGTTGAAGTTCAAATGTCACATTGAAATCGAACTTGTTAACGAAATACTCGTATAATTGTTATTGCTCCAATTGTCTTTAGCATATGCTTTTTCTCTCATGATTTGTTTCATTTTTGCCTCACACTGTTGCTAGCTTACCATAAACATAATTAATTGCGGCTAAAATCTATGTGACCCCAACATGTAGCGTGGTGTTTGGGATGGAATTTGTTGCGTCCACTCCAATTCCTATCATTATCATCCCATTGTTTTCTTTCCACACGTTGATCTAGTTGTAAAAAGAGCATAAACTAGATGATAAAAAAGGATTCAAATAGTCGACCTTCAATTTTATTGTATTTGTACGACTTGACTATCATGAAGAACTCCACTTGGAATAATAGATAATTGGAACGTTGGAACAAATTTTTTTTTTTTAAAAATATTGACCAATTTTTTGTTTTCCACTATAACGTTTATGGACACGGTATATTCTACTGTACGGTCGAAGCAAAGAATTCAAAGGAGGCAATATGAACCTAGGTAGCTTTTCACTTGGAAATGACAAGACTAGGCAACTTCTTTATAGAAAAAGGAACCCATATGTGCATGTTGCACCCGAAAGCACCATATGCCACTTTATTCTGATTTTTTTTTTTTTATATAATCTTAACCACGTACATAAAACCAGGACCTCAAACTTTCGGTTGTCCAATTGATTTTCTCTGTTCTTGGACAATATTCTGGTATTTTATCGCGAAAATCATTCTAAAGAATCAAACGAGGACTAAGTTTATGCATAAGTATCGAAATTAAGCAAGAAATGCTTTTAATCATCCTCGTGAAGATATTCGAGAAAGTAGAAAGACTCCAAGAGCGATCACGAACCCAGAAATCCAAGATATAGTGCGATCGGTTCTGTCCTCAGTTCAGATTGAATTGAATACTTGTTGCCAATATATTCCCACAACAAGATTAGCGTGAAGCCCAACTAACTGACGACCAATTTAACAATTTATAACAATTTTGATGTAGAAATTCAGATAACAAACTGTAAAGAGTGATTCGAATTAATAAAAAAAGATAGACGTGAAAAAGGAAAATTAACAAGACAGACTTTTGAGAATATTTATATATATATATATATAGATCAAGCCTTCTCTTCAGCAGATGCTTTATCTCCCACAGGCTTAATAGCTTCATCATCGGAATTGAAATACCTCTTCCAAAACCAGTGTTTTTTCCAAGCTCTTTCATTCATTTCATCAATGGGGATTCCCTTAGTTTCTGGCAGAAAGAACGCAGCCCAACATCCCATTATAACAATCCATGCAGCAAAGAAAAAGAAGATCCCGGATTTCATATGGCACAGCATCGTGAGAAAAGCTTGAGCAATCAAGAAGGTGAAAATCATGTTCGTGCTTACAGCAAAGAAAAATCCGGCAGTTCTCGTCTCAAGTGGGAATATTTCACTTGGAATTAGCCATCCTAAAGGACCCCATGACCACGCGAAACCAGACACGAAAATGCAGATCAACACCACCACTATGTATGCATAAACTTGTGATATGGAGTTTGTTGCTTTAAGATGCTCTTCAAGCATTACTCCTGTAATAACCTGCAAACAACAACAATGTATTATTGCATCCTTAAAGAAAACAAACTGTACTAATTACTTATATGTCACAAACCTGAGCAATAAGCATTTGAATGGCTGCTTCAAGAAGTAGAGCCCTTCTTCCAAATCTATCCACGCCAAAAATTGCAACCAGTGTGGATGCTGAATTGATTGAACCAGTCACTACAGATGACAATAGAGATGCATCTCCTCCCAACCCCATGGTTTGGAACAAAACCGGGGCATAAAACATGATAACATTGATTCCAGTAAACTGTTGAAAAACTTGTAATATAGTGCCACAGATAAGTTGAGGCCTACTCGACCGTTTCAACAGGTTTCTAAAAGGGTGATTGATCTTTTTCGCGACTTCAGTAGCTTGTAGAATCTCGTCATACTCCTTTTGGACATCATCTACTCCCCGGATTTTCTTTAGAGCTTTTAGACCTTCTTGTGTTTTACCACGTTCGATTAGACTTGTAGGTGTCTCGACTATGATAAGGGAGCCCAAGCCGAGGAAAATTGCTGGGACTGCAGCACCACCGAGAGAGATTCTCCAACCATAAGGATGTAATTTGGAAGTAAAATAGTTCACAATGTTGGCACACAAAATTCCCAATGTGATCAGCATCTGAAAACAAATGTTGAGGCCTCCCCTGTACTTTGGTGGAGCAATTTCTGATATGAAGAGTGGCACTGCCTGAAAATTCAGTTTGTTTAAGGGACGAAATATACATGTATTACGTACATATTAACCAAAAATTTCAAAATTTCTACTTAAAAGATTTTTTTTTTTATAAAAAATTCAAAATGTTACAAGGAAGTTGCCACCCTGTATCGGGTAAAACCTAACTGAAACATGCTAAATGTGCAATCATTAGTGGGTTGTAATTTTTACAACCCACTAATGACTGTACAAATGGATTTTTCCAACATAACCTCCTATATACAAAAATATACCTAAAAGAACAAATGACATAAGGAAAAACTTGAAAGAACATGATATGGACTAATTCAAACTCTTGGAGACATACAGTCGAAGACATAAATACTTAAATAAACGAGTCTTAACCATCTCGTCTAAAAGCTTAAAATTTTGGACAAGATGATCTACTTTTTGATCATCTTGACACATAATTGACTGCATTAGTTATCTCTATCGAATAACTTCAATGAGATTAAGGGCTTGTCTGCTGCTGATAGGGCTGTAAGCAAAAACCGCCAAACCGAAAAATCGAACCGAAACCGCAATTTAGAAACCGTCGGTTTGGTGCCACGTGGACCCGTCAACGAAATGGTTTTGAACCGAACCAAACCAAACCGGTCAAAAACGGTTTAGTTTAGGTTTGAGAATTTTAATTGCGGTTTAAAATCAAACCGGACCGGTGAAAAAAAATAAAAAATAATGATTTTTTTTGAAAATTCATCTAAATATGTAAATTTCAATAGTTTTGTCATTTATGTATATTTTTGTCAATTTATAATTTTCTATTACATATATATTATTATTACCAAATAATCCTAATTTATATCTCATAATTTCAAGACTAACTTAATCTATCAAAAATCATTTTCCTCTTCAGAATTCAAATTTCTACAGTTACTTTTGAGTTCGCATTCTCAACTGGAGGTCGGATACTTGATTCATTTAGGAGTTTATTAGGTGCAATGAGATTGAGGCTTGTATACGCGGAGAGAATTGGTTGCAAATTAAGAATGAACTTATAGTGATGCGCCAATGTTTAGATTAAGTGGAAGCATTTGATGATTCGATGAAAGTTGTGGCAGATGATTTATATTTTCTATTAACATATTTTTAAAACTTCTTTTATCTATCTAGTATCAAATACTATGATGATGTAACGAATGCATTTGTTTGACAATTGAGACTATGAATTATGTGTGAACAATTGATATTTGAGTATATATGAGAAACTGAATTCGTAACAATATACAACGGTAAACTTGTGTAATTATTATTTTTAGATATTATAAACAATTGATTTATTATTATTGTTGGTTATTTTCTTTGTCTAATCAATAGTTTTGTTTTTCAGATATGATGATCACGAGGTCTTGTTGAACATCATTATATTTTTTGGGCTTTATATTTAGTTTAGTAGACTTGTATTGTAACGTTATCGTAACGTCTTAGCCTAAAATGACAAACAAAAAA
>CAIGRF010144818.1:0-24874 GCA_903798235.1 Fraxinus ornus
TCGGGTCCCACTTAAAATTGTGGGCAAAGTTGACCCAATGGACCCACCATTTCCAACAGCATAAAGCGGAGGAGAGTAGAAAATAAAATTTATGTAAGTCCTTACTTGTCGACCTAACATGCATTACCTGGCTAAAAAACTTTTAATGCCCCGGTGAAGTCAAATATATTCTTCTGAAACCATCTAGGGACACTACTGTTATGATGATTTTAAGACTTGGTACTTTGTTGAACTGAAAGCATGAGCATATTGCTGATTTATAGTCAAAATGATCAAATTGAATTCTTCCACGTCTAAATAGTTTGTGAGGTTGCTTGTCAAGCAGCGGGTCCTTGAAAACATTGAAGATACTTTGCCTTTCGGTAATGGAGAAGGCAACAGATTCTAGCATATTTGTTCTTGGAGAGGTTCAAACAGCTTCAAGAGGAGAAGGGAAAGAAAAATAAGAGTGATATATTTGAGAAGTCTAAGGGAATTTAAGGCCAATGGCCCAAGCTCCTTCAAGTGGAAAACTTGCCTTCAGCTTGAAACAAAAGTCAAAACTTGTTGCACCCTCTGTGAAGCTTGGCGAAGACGAGGATGAAGATGAAAAGGATGCTGGAAATTTGTTAGATAGCGGACCAATGAAACGGCCAAAATTGGACCAACGGAATGCTTCTAAGCAGTGATAGTTAACTATTATTTTTTTTTTATTTGTAGATAATTATATTTTCTATTCTTCACGGGACCCGCCCCGCCCCCATGACACGAGACGGGACGGGGCGGGACGGATTTTTTTGCCATCACTACACATTACACTTAAAACAAATCGTTAGTGTGTAAAGATTAGCGTCCAAAAAAAGTTAGATATAACATCATTTAGCCTATTCACTTAATGTAGAGCATTCACGACGTACATGTTATGTAATTTATAAATATAACAGGACTCAAATCTACTTTGAATACTTCATTCATGAAAAGCAATTTTCCAATGTAAAATGAATATGTATTTAAATAATAACATTATGTACAGAAAACAAATTTGGAAAAATATGCAAATAAAAACAAGTCTACTTTAATTGTAGATTGAAATAAAATTCATAAAATGAAACTCACACTCATTCTTTACGAGAGATTACCAATATCATATATTGGTAAAAATATTTCTTAATTGTCAATCAATTTCTAATGTTTCATCTGTCTTAAATAAATAAAAAAAAAAAACCTTGTGAAAGTTGTGTGTATGAAAAAGTAAAAACTTGAAGAGCACACAATAGATACTTTAAGCTGTGAAAGTTGTGTCAATCAATTTTTACTTTTTCTAATAACAATCTAAAAACGTATTGCTGAGAATTAATATACTATTAGTAATGTACAGAATCGGTGGTATTTCATATTAGAAAATGAATAAAAATAAAAAATAAAAAATGTGGGAAGTTTTATACAGAGAATTGTGCAACCAGCTTCCAATATAATTCTCAAAATGCTATCAGATGCAATTCTTTTGAACAATTTTCACTTGATGTGATATTTAATAGCAAAGGTATGAGTGAAAGCAAGAAGGCATACCAGTTGGTGAATACTATGATATGTTGATACTTAGACAAGTATTCAATATAACGGGTGTTGAATAATATTATTTCCAGCGGGTAATATTTCATAAGAATTGTGTTGCATAGCTTTGATAAAAAAAATAATATAATTTAGTAAAAATGTTTTTGGGGGTGGTCATCCCTCGCCGTCCCCTATCCTTCGTTCCCAAAAGAAGGAAAATTTGTAGAAAAAATTAGTTGTTTTATTAAGCTTTTGTTTGAGCCACATTATAATTTTCATTTTCATTCTTCTGCTCATTTTTATTCTTCTGCTCATTTTCAGTCACACATTTTTCATCATATCAATAACTTTTCATTTTTTTTAACCACATATTCACCATCACATCAAAATTAAAAATGCATTCTTTTTCAAAAAATGTGCACCAAACAAGGACATATTTTCACCATCACTTCACCCAAAAAAATGCATTCTTGACTTTTTAATGTACATCAAACAGAGGCTATCTCATGCTGAATTTTAAGTGTTGAAGATAACACTAATGAGTAATCAAACATTGTTTATGAACGTGAAAATTCCAATCTTAATCGCAACAATATGTAAACTAATCAGACATGCGTATATATGAAATCGCGTAAATAAATTTAAAAAAAATGTTACAGAGCGAGAAAAAAAAAATATTAAACTTTGAATCAATTACCATAAATAGTTCAGTGTTGTTCTAAAGACTCTAGTAAAGGGATATCTATTATTTTACATAGTTAATTGGTTTTTCGGGGCCTCGAGATGGATCGAAATGGTATCTATTATTTTACATAGTTAATTCAATACATAAAAATAATCCAGATGAAGTTTCTAAATTGACACAATTAACATAAATTAAGAAATCAAATTGCTAGTAATTATACACACAAATCGCCAAATGAAGAAAAACGAAAAAGAGCGCAAAGGGAAATTATTCCCATAGATGGTGCGCAAAAGGGTCTTGGATGGAGCACTATACAAGTTTTTTGAGAATTCTAGATAGTGGTAGTTTGGGGATTCAATTTTGCCAGATAAAGGAGGAATATCGGTGGTGATGATGAAAGGAAATGGCGATAGCTAACTGTGAGACTTAAGGATTATAGAAGGTAATCAAGGGTGTTTGGAAGAAGTTTTTATGAAATCTATAGTGTTTTAATAGATAGATTTTGAACGTTGGATAAATTCAAACTAAAAATCAGGATTATTTGTCAAAAAGATTTGTCAAATCAATGGGTAGGAGCAGCCTCACTATAAAGAGTGCATAAAAAAGAAAAGGGGAACTGCAAGTGAGTATGGAAGTCAACAATTGTACATATATTCACTTCTCAACAATTCTTGGAGCAATTAAGTAATATTTCTTTGACTGCTCGAATATTTGGAGCTATGATTCGTATTTCAGAAAATACTATCATTTCCAACATCTTGTCATGCCTTAGAAAGTACTCAATCGACATAATATTTCCCAATTTATCATTGAATATGCAAAATTCAATCCTCCTAACGTGTTCTGCCAAATACAAAGGTACGGTGTCTGGCCAACGAATTAGAGCTACATCCCCGGTTGGAATAGATGCCTAAGTGTTTTTTAAGTAAGCATATTGTTGGAAAAAAAAATTAGTGTGTTAGAAGTTTTATTATTTGCTTCTTAATCTAGAAAACAAATATAGCTCACTGAATGAATGGCCAGCTCTTTAAGTTGGGAAGCACTTTCAAGGATGCCCTATAATATTTGGGGATCACGAACCCTCAGCTCCAAAGTTGTCACAATATTCTAATATACAGAATTCTAGGAACTTGGGTGCCTTCGTGAAAATAAAAGAGAGCATGAGAAAAATATACTAAAACAACTAATTTTATTATTAGAATATGAGTTTCCAATGTTAGTGTTAACCAGTATAGCATTTTGTGACAAATAGAGGGACTTCACATTGCTGAAATTGTTGATAAAATTGCACACTTCCTCCCGATCGTGCACATCCTCTAAAATAAGAATTTCCGCTATGGCAAGAAACTTAGGCTTCTTCATCAACTTGAACTTAGATAACTTACCTTAGTACTTAAAAAAAAATTCTAGTTTCAACGCATCAATAGAAAGTTTAGTGTCCGACATATCATCATTACTAAATTTGAAAGAGGACTTTTTAAGGTCCTGCATTGTAATATCAAAAACTTTTATGTGTCACCGTGAACCAAATAACAACTCTTTGGAAGATTTACAGCTTTCGAAGAACCATTTCATGGAATCACTACCAGGTAGGATTAAATCTTTTTGAGTGGAACACATTTAGATTAAGTAGGGATACAAGTTCATGGACATCAAAAACAATATGTCATCTAAGCTTCAAACCACAAGTTTTGTTGATGTCAGCACTTCTTGCGGTAATCTTCCATTAGATGCATTTTTTCCCAACCAAGTGTCAATTTCCTTCACTTGCTTTCATACCGCACCACGAATTATCGCCTGGATAACACTATCACTAAATTTGAAGTGGCATCTGAGGCTATATTTATCAATGTTCAGAGGAAAATTAGTCTTAACCCGAACATTCCAAACTCTAAACTATATCCCTGATAACTCCTGTCCAGACATTTCAATGCATCGTCAAATACTATATTAGGAAGAGTAAGGGGAAGTTTTATCCATCTTCTGGATCAAGTGGAGATTGCAACAGATGGCTTAGTGTCAATTTTTGATAATATACATAGAAAGATATCATCATGTAGTGAACTTATGTGAGTAGAAATACATTTCGAATCATGAGATTTGAGTGCTCTCGATCTCGAATCCTACAATAATTAACATATACACAGGACATTAGTTTTAAAAAAGAAAACATGGGCTATTAGAAAATTCCAGGGAAAAGAACGAAAGTCTCACAATACGAAGCTGACATTGGCGTCGACGTTGCTGTCGATGGAAGTGGTGGAAGTGTGATACCATTTTGTTAAAAAAAATAAAATGAAATTGACTTGAGTTTGAAAGCTAATTTAAAACAAAAAACATGAATTTAAAACACCTAACAAAAAAACTGAAAGTAACTCATTCAAAACTATTCCATGACAATTACATATGAAAAACTCAAATTAGTTTCCTCATAGAAAGCCAAGACAAGTGATACCTCTAACTACCCAAGAAAGATCATGTTGATCGTTATGGAATATTAGAAATGCATGTCATCCGAATTTCCTGTACATTTTTGTCCACAAATTGCACTCTGAACATTTATTGAATCCTTCAATTTTTTCTTTGATTGCTAAAGTATTTGAGCTATGCTTCGTAATCTAGAAAATACCATCATTTCCAACATCGTGACATGCCTTAGAAAATACTCAATCTACAGAATATCTTGGGATTTATCATTGAATATGCAAAATTCAATCCTCCTAAGGTGTTCTACCAAACACAAAGGCACGATGTCTGGCCAACGAATTATAGTTACATCCCTTGCTGGTATAGATGTCCAAATGCTTCTTAAGTAAGCATACTATTGAAGAAAAAATTTATTATTTGCTTCCTAATCTAGAAAACAAATATAGCTCACCGATTGAATGACTAACTCTTTTAAGTTGGGAATGCCGGTAATATTCGAGAATCACGAACCCTCAGCTCTAAAGTCGTCACATATTCTAACACAAAATTCAAGGGACTTGGGTACGCAGCCTTTGTGAAAATAAAAGAGAGTATGAGAAAAGTATACTAAAATAATGAGTTTCCAATGTCAGGTTTTGTGACAAATAGAGGGACTTCACACTGCCAAAGCTATTGATAAAATAGCTTAGAAACTGCACAAATTAATTTAGATAAATTAACTCAAAAGAATGGAATCAACTTACTTTTGCGTCCAAAACCATTCGAATTAGAATTTGTGAACAGAAGCTTCACAATGGCGAGAGGATATTAATTTCTTTCAAATGATTATAATGAGCGTGATTGTGTGAGAATGCACGCCAAGCTATTTATTTACTATCTCGCATTGAATATTCAGTTTAATTAGGGAAAATTGCAATGCAGTCCCCAAAGTGTCACTTAATTACAGATTATACTCAAAAGATTGTCATTCTAGATGGTCTTGATAGCCTCTCATGTTGTCACTAATTCTAGATTTTTGAATGATCATGAAGTATAAAGATGTACTTGTACTCGAGCATCGACCCTATATCTGAGTGGAGCTCAACAATTATATGCTCGATTATAGATAATTTTCCTTTTTCAATTTTAGAGAAAAAAAATTAGTTTTACTTTCCTTTCCTTTCAATAAAACACATTAGACAATTTGCACACACGCACCTTAACATGCACTAGAATTTCATCACGACACGATCTCGTATAGATTATTTAAATTCTTTTTTTCACTTTTTCAACGGTGATACTTCTTACCAACTATTGAATGTTATGTTTTAATTGTCATGGCCTAGTATCTAAAGTTTCTTTTCTCAAATTCTTTTTCCCTTTTACGAACATATAATGATTTACTTTTATTGATTGATATATTCACATTTTGGAGTACATGGTCTCATTACGTGTAGAAAAAATGTAATCGAATGAACATAACAGCTTGGACGATAATTGTAGGTGTAGGATTGATTTTTGTTAAATTGCAAAGTAGAGAAGAAAAAAAGTTATTAAAGATTGTCTTTACTTCCTACTGACCTACAACCTATGTGAGATAAAATTTCTCCCAAGTAA
Organism: Fraxinus ornus; assembly: GCA_903798235.1. Lineage (NCBI taxonomy): Eukaryota > Viridiplantae > Streptophyta > Magnoliopsida > Lamiales > Oleaceae > Fraxinus > Fraxinus ornus. The sequence continues at coordinate 6,242 of CAIGRF010144818.1, forward strand.
AGTTGCAATTTTTCAACACTAACAACTAATCACATAATGCATAACTTCTAACTTTTTCTCTCTCATATATTTTACTTTTAATATCTCCATATTCCAGTTTTCTTCTTTTCTTCCTTTTGGATTTCATTTTTAGTTCTTGAATAGTTTGTTATGTCTTTCATTTTTAGTACTTGATGTGGATTAACAATCTTGATGCGCCATTGTTTGTTTTTTTTTTTTGATAAAAATCAATTTTTTTAAGTAATTTCTAATAAGGTTGATGAAATATGTAATTGAGAAGTAGATAAGAGTTGTGGGCCTATGAAATGTGACCGAAAATAAAATTAAAAAAAAAAGTTTTAAGAAATACGGCTGAACAATGATGTAATAAAAATTTGTTAAGTTATAATATACTACTTTATTTATCTCTTTTTTAAGTAATTTGAAGTTGTAAATTAAAAACCACGTACAATAGATATTTTGATTATTTGAGATTTTAAGTAAAAACAAAGCATTTTGATAAAATAAAATTAATTGAGAACCGAAACATGATCAAGACCACTATGTTATGTTGTGTCACAACTGTATACGATATCCTATGTATGACATTTCAAAGTTAAGAGTTTGGTTTGAACTTTGTGAGCTTACTTTAGTCTTGAATTAGTGTCGTGATCTGTTCTCCAAATACGTTTCCTTATCTCTAAATTAAACAATATTATCCTTGTTTTCAGGTTGGTTTTCGTAATTCAATTTGTTTTTACTTAATTATTTTCAATGTTTATCGCTGTTTTTGTCAATATAACTTGTTGACATTAAAAATTTGCACGATCGTGCTATCGATAGATCATTAACCACCTCCCTGTCGACATATATGTCATCTGCACATTAGAACTCCATTAACGTACATATGACACTGTTCAAAATATAATCATGGATCCACGTTCCTGCTAGCCAATGGAATTTTTCTACCAACCCTCCAGAACCTATCGAAATTAATCATCTTCATTTAAATGTGTGTGATGTTAACCAAGGAACGATGCTTGATCAAGGTGACTCTTGTTTTCATGTTGGTTTTCGTAATTCTATTTGTTTTTACCTAATTATTTTTCAACGTTTGTCAATATCACTTTTAAAACGTACGTTGAATTAATGGTGTCGTAAGAAAACAAAAAACCTAAAGTTGCAAAACGGGAAATGTCGGGTTTAGTGCGGGATCCACCTCAATAATAAAATAAAAATTACCTCCAACGTAAGATGTCGAACCCCACCTGTAAACTAATGATAATACTATAGCAACTTCGTCTTCTTTGAATTATACAAAGAATCTTGTGTAATCACAAACGTCATGTGTCATGTGTCATGATCATCAATCTTTTATAAAATCCAATCCAATCCAATCCATACACTACTCCACACACAAACAAATTACAATTTCCAACATGGTGAATTGCCATATTCTTCTTGTGAGTTTTCCAGGACAGGGCCATATAAACCCGTCCCTCCAATTTGCAAAGCGCCTCCTGCAAATTGGAGCGAAAGTCACCTTCTCCACCAGTCTATCGGCAATCAGTCGCATGTCCGAAGCTGCCTCGACGATACCAGGCCTGACGCTGGCTCCTTTTTCTGATGGCTACGACAATGGCTGGACAGGCGCCAAAGATTTCCAAGATTTCATGTCATCTTTCAGAACTTGCGGTTCTGAAGCTGTTAAAAATCTTCTCTTGGCTAAACAAAAAGAAGGCCACCCGTTTACTCATGTAGTATACTCCACCCTTGTTACATGGGCAGGTGAAGTGGCAAATCAGGTTCAAATCCCATCCACCTTTCTTTGGAATCAACCGGCTACTGTTTTATATGCTTATTACTTGTATTTCAATAAGAACGAGATTTTTACAGGAGAAAACAGTGAAGGTATTGAACTTCCAGGACTGCCATTAGTGCTTAGTTCTTGTGATTTGCCATCTTTTATGCAATCTTCAAGCCCTGTAATCTACAATTTTGCTCTTCCTAATTTCAAAGAGCATTTTGAGATTCTTGATAGAGCTGGGACCAAGCAGAAAGTACTTGTGAACACATTTGATGCATTGGAATTCGAAACCTTAAGGGCTTTTAATAAGTATGATTTGATGGGCATTGGACCTTTGATTCCTTCTGCGTTTTTAGATGGGAAGGATCCTCTGGACACCTCATATGGAGGAGATCTCATACAGAAGACTGTAGATTATATTGATTGGTTAAATTCGAAAGACCCATTATCCGTTATTTATATATCTTTTGGAAGCTTTTCCAATTTATCGAAACAACAAATGGAAGAAATTGCTAAAGGACTTATCAAAAGCCAGAAACCATTCTTGTGGGTGATTAGAGACGGAAAAAGTGGTACAAAGGGAGAAGAAGACAACACGCTTAGTTTAATGAAAGAAGTGGAAAAGCAAGGAATGATTGTCCCGTGGTGTTCCCAATTGGAGGTTTTATCACACCCATCTGTGGGCTGTTTTTTGACTCATTCGGGGTGGAATTCTTGCATTGAAAGTTTGTCTTCCGGGGTTCCCATGGTGGCATTTCCTCAATGGGCTGATCAACCTATGAATTCAAAACTTGTGCAGGATTATTGGAAGACTGGGCTGAGAGCAGCAGTTTCCACAGATGGAGGAATTGTAACTGCGGAAGAGATTGCGAGGTGTTTAGAAATTGTCATGGGAGGTAGAGAGGGAGGAGAAGATATGAGAAAGCAAGCTCAACAATGGAAAATTCTGGCTAAGGAAGCAGTTAAAGAAGGTGGTTCTTCCAATGTGAATCTTAAGGTTTTCATCGATCAGATTGTTGGATCAAACCAATCATTTTCCAGTTAATTCAAAACTATCCTCTCCTATCTTAATTATTGATTCAAAGGTGTTGGGTTTTAGTTGATTTTGTAATTGGCTAATTTTGTGAACAAAATGACTTAAATTGATAGAGTGTAAAAGTTCAAGAAGTAATGTACAATTTGTTTAAAAGTTAGTTAAATAGATCTAGAGTTTCGAGTTTGGAACAAGGAGGAAAACGGCGCAGATTTTCGTTGGACTGTCACCAAGGATTGGCTCGAGCTACAAAAGCAGAAACATTGTCTCTAGACCATCGCCCCTCCTTCGCTCGAGCGACACACTGTCGCGGCTCCTCGCTCGAGCGACAGGTTTATACGAGAAATTTTTATTTCGCGTTTTAAAGGTCTTTTTCCCGGCCCATCTTTTTTCTACCCTTATAAATATCAAACAGCCTCAGAACGAGATTTTTCAAGGTTGAACAATAAGCAAACAAGGCGCTGTCAATATTCTTTTATCTTCATAGCTTTCGACCTTCATGTTTCTTTGAAATTCGTTCTTGGTAGTGAGAAAAAACATCATATCCAAATCCAAATACCAAAAACCACACTTCCTAAATATCTGTCAGAGGTGCTGAAGATCAAGGAAGGCGATTGGAGTTTCAGTATGTGAAGAACGGGTTATTCTTCGTGATCTACAGGAGATAGGCGATTCTACTAAGTTAGGTGCTGCTGCAGGATGACGGGGTTCCAAGAAAGCATTGGTTATTGCAGTTAGAATTGGTGTAGGGGAGCATAGAATTCAGGAGAGTTGTCAGAATTGCATTCAGGAGATCAGATAACATATGTCATCGTCTAATCTGGTAGACTGTAAGTAAAGAATCGTTTATAGTGGATTGAGTGGCAAAGTGCCCGGAGTTTTTTCCTGTTGGGTTTCTCATATCATTGTTCATTTGCTGCTTTATATATATTGAATGTATGATCTACGATATTTAAACTTAGGGTTAAGCGACGTGCATGAGTAATCATCTAGAGACAATTAATTGGTGACTTGTTGATTATTAGTTCATAAATTTGTAATTCCGCATATTACACCTATTCACCTACATCTAGGTGTTGTTAGGATCGAACTAGCGTTTCTCAATTGGTATCAGAGCCTTAAATCGATTCCTAGCCCTTATTTGTTATGTCTAGATGAGTCCTTTTTGTCCGTACCCCCGTTTTTCGACGGAAGCAATTATACTTACTGGAAAGTTTGAATGAGATCTTTTCTTAAGGTTTTGGATGAAAGTATTTGGATAAGTGTGCAAAATGGGTGGACTCCGCTTACAACAACTGTTGCTGGTGTAGTTACACCAACTGATATCTCACTATGGACCAAGACTAATTTGGATGAGTATAATAGGAACAGTAAAGGCCTTCATGCCCTGTTCATGACTGTGTCTACTGAAGAGTTTAGGCATGTATCGATGTATGAAACTGCTAAGGAAGTTTGGAATATTCTAGAAATCACAAACGAGGACTCTAAAACTGATAAGAACTCTAAACTGCTGATGTTAACCACTAGGTTTGNTCTCACTATGGACCAAGACTAATTTGGATGAGTATAATAGGAACAGTAAAGGCCTTCATGCCCTGTTCATGACTGTGTCTACTGAAGAGTTTAGGCATGTATCGATGTATGAAACTGCTAAGGAAGTTTGGAATATTCTAGAAACCAAACACGAGGGAAATTGTTAAGAACTCTAAACTGCAGATGTTAACCACTAGATTTGAAGAGATAAGGATGGATGATGATGAGACATTTGATAGTTTCTATGCTAAACTCAATGACATTGTTAATTCGAGCTTTAATTTAGGTGAAAAGATCCATGAGACCAAACTTATTAGGAAAGTCCTTAGATCATTGCCTGAAAGGTTTAGACCCAAGGTCACCACTATAGAAGAAAGTAAGGATTAGGATGAGGTTAAAATTGAAGAACTCGTAGGATCCCTTCAAACTTATGAACTCACCATCTCACGGCCCAACAAGGTTAAATCCTTCGCCATGAACATTGTTAGAGCAGATGAGAGCGAGCCCACTGACACTGAGACTCTTAGGGATGACGAAAAAGCCTTAGGAGCTGAATAGTGAAGTCCCTAGTAAACTCTCAAGAGGTAGACTTGAGAAGAATACCTCTAGAACTCCCGTTAGGAATTCTCAATCTGTCCAATGCCATGAATGCAAGGGATTTGGTCACTTTAAGAATGAATGTCCTAATATGAGTAGGAGCTCCAATAAGGTAAGGCGTAAGGCTTTAGTTGTGATCATGAGTGATGAGGATTCAGATTCCAATTTTAATGATGAGACACCTGGTGGTGAGGATGAACAAAAAATCATGGACTTCACCTCAATTGCTGCAATCGAATCTGACCGTGAGATTGATAAAGGGGAAAGGGAGAATGAAAGTGTGCAATCTAATGATGAGTCTGATGATGAGATGGACATTCACGAGTTTTATCGTGAATTTTTTTAGGAGAGTCTCAAAATTAAGAAGGTCAACAAACCCATTTTGAAAAAGGTGAACGAGCTTGAGCTTGAACGTGAAAGATTGTTGAGTGACCTTCAAGACTCGACCAAGAAGGTGAGTGTATTGAACCTCGTTACTGAAAACTTGGAAATCTAAGTTAAATCATTAACATCTGATCTTGATAAATCCAATGCTAAACTCCAATCATTAATGAGTGGTAGGTAGAAGTTGGACAATCTGTTTGGGATGAATAAGCCGCGGGTGACAGGCATGGTCTTGGTTATGTTCATAATCGTGATGCTACTGCTAGTACATCCAGGACCACGTTCGTTCCTACCACAAATAAAGCTCGTGAGATTGCTTATCCGAGACCCAAAGTTAATCATGCCATTAGATCGAGACCTACCGAATAGCGTAGGGTCAATCGTCCTACTTATCGGCAACAACCACCAAGTAGTTTTGGTCCTAGGTTCATTCCTACTTGCCACCATTGTGGTGCGCCGAGACACATTAGACCTAGGTTTCGTAACCTTGTGACTAGAAGTAAGAATCTGAATTTCACTAGTAAGGCTGACTTTCTTGTCAATCAAGTCAGCCACTTAACTAAGATGATGTGTCGGTTAACTCAATCATCTTTTGCTTCTAAGAAAGTTTGGGTGAAGAGAAGCGACATCGAAGGTCGTGAAAATGGTCGTACTTTTAATGGTAAGGCCATTCAAATTTCACGATGATTTGGTGTTTAAGTACATGCATGTGCAGTTCATTGTGTTCATTCATTCATGTATGCATCCCATTTATTTTTATGTCTTTTTTTGCTGTTTCTATTTTTTTTCTTCTTTTTGCATTTGTTTGCTTTAGGTATTGTTTTCAAAAACAATTTTTTTTTGAAAAATACAAAAATATTTTCTTTTTGGGCAAACGACACTTTGTTATGATTTTAAACATGTTGTGTATGATCAAGTAAAGCAATTATATTTTTGCATTGTTATTTTCATTGTTTGGTTCGGTTTAACGTGGAGTATTGAGTATATGTGTCATCATGTAAACTTCTGTACTGCACACACTATAATCTTGTGAATGAGTCTGAACCGCGTGTGTGAGATTTGTGATGACAGTCACGTGTTAGTGGGGTGACCTCAAACGTGAATTTACCTACATTTAGATGACCTTAGCAAGTGATAGTCTCCTTGCATTGTTGTATTTATGATGACAAAAATATATGATGAAAAAGAAAAAAGTAAAAAAAAATTGTGCTTAATTGGTTCATCTTATACTTTGTTTGAAGCCTATTTGACTCGAGTAATTAAGCTCGAGGGTTTCTCATAATTTGGTGCCTATAGTCATTTGACTTGGGTTAATCGGTCTAAAGCTCGTTACATGGGTCAATTTAGTCGCTTAATGGACAGTGTCTACATATAAGATGCTGCTTACGAGAAAAGTGATAAAAATATTATATGCTCATATTCAGGGGAGAAAATTAAATTTATCATATAATTGAGCTCATTTTTAGGTTCTAAAATTTATTCAAATTTGACTTTCATCTATAGGGATCATACTTATTGAACTAGTGATGTTTGCATGTCATTTCTTACAAATATAAGGTTTTGAGTCATTTTCACGAGAAAATAGTGGCACATTACACACATGAGTCATTTATACACCTTGTGATGTACTTGTGCTAGAGAAGGCATGCTATCAACCGGTATCGGAGGTTGCACATGCGAGCTATGCGTTCAGCTCGTATTGGGCAAAGTTTCAAGACACTGGTGCTTCATGCTACTTCAATGGCCTTGCTGTTCAAACCACCATTTACCCAAGTTAGTTTATGCTCAATCATCATCTTATCTAAAAATTTAAGTCAATATTTAACAACTTTAGCTGCACAGATTTTATAAATGGATGACCAACTCGAATACCATGTTTATTATTTTGTTGGACAGGTCATGGATCTTGTGAATTCCCAAGCGTGACACTCTGAAGTTGGTCTTAATGGATATAGATGAAGAAATTTTCAAAGTTTTATATAATTTCAGTTTTTTATGAATTATTTACTAATAATTCGGGCCATGCAATAAAATGTAATTCGTTTATTCAACATATATAGGTTAAATTTTTTTTTATATGGATTTGCTTTCGCATTAACATACCTGTACTTGTGGAAGCATCAATACAACTGCAATTCTCGAATGCTTAAATCTATGTCATATGTGTAGTCCCCATCGGGATACCTCATTTCATGCGCCAAGGTAGAGGTGGCAAAGGAGCCAGTTCGGCTTGTCAGCTCGACTCATTTTGACGAGCTACGAGCCGCTTGGGCTCGTAAAAAAGACGAGCCCGAGCACGAGCCGAACAGGACGGCTCGCTAGGCAAGTTGAGCCTGGTTTTTTGACGAGCAGCTCGTGGGCTTGTTTAAATTTTTTTTTTTTCAAAAAGGCTTCTCTCTATAAAAAAAAAATGAGCCGAGCTCGTTAGATACCCATTTTGGACGAGCTTCGGGCACGAGCCCAAAATGGGACAAGCCACGAGCTCGCACGGCTCGGTCCATTGCCAACTCTACGCCAAGGATGTACCATTTGGTTCAGCTCCAAAATCGACAAAAAAACTTCTGGTTTATTGTGAGACCACCTTTCTCATTGTTAACATCGATCTGTAAGATATGGCCGCCATTATGCACAAGCTCAGGATAAAATTGACGGTCCCATGTACTGAAGAGAGAATTTGTAACGTAGAGTCGCTTTCCATCTAAGCTCAGCTGTATAATTTGAGGTTCTCCTCTTAAATGATTTCCCTAAATAGAAAAATCAAAAAATTAGAGGTTTTGTATGGTTGATGGTTAGTCAAGACTAATCTCCTAAGAGCATCACAAGAAATAATTCGGGTTATCAAATCCAAAATAAAATGATATAGTGCTTGCCATGCTAAAAATGTCAAAGGCAATACTTTACACTTTATAAAGGTAGGCATACGATCCTACCTAATTCATTGCACGAATGTTAAGGACGTAGTATTAGAGTGTACTAAACACTCAATAATCAAGATTTTAGATTTTTTTTTCTTTGCTATTGTAGAGTGCTATTTAGTAAAGCCGAATATTTTTTACAGGAAAAATGAGTCAAATGACAATAGTTGATGTGAACTCATATAGCGAAGAACTAGGAAACCCACGATTAGATTGAAATCGAACCCAAGAATGCCAAAGTAATCAAAATTTTAAATTTGATTCGAAAATAACCAACAATACGCAAACAATATGTTGGTTATTTTTATTCGTTATTTTCGAATCAAATCCAAAAATTTGATTACTTTGGATTTCTTGGGTTCAATTTCAATCTAATCGTGAGTTTTATAGTTCTTCGCTACGTGGGTTCACATCAGTTGGTATCAGATGTTAGGCTCCAAAACCAAGGTTACATCATTTTTCTTTTTCGTTTGAGTCTTTATTTAATTTTTCTTGCGTTTTTCTATTTAAGTCTTTTGATCCGTAATTTTTTTGTAAAAAATTCAAAAGTTGTTTTGTGCTCATTTTGTGTCCAAATCAACTTCCATTTTCTTTGCCGGTGTTATAGTTGAATTTTGAGTAAAAAAATTAAAAATAAAATTCTCAAAAATTTAGAAAAATTCTTTCAAAAGTCAAATTAAAAAAATGTATATTTGTTATTATTTATCTAGGAAATTGCCAGTCAATTACGTGATCAATTGGGTAAAATTCAAGAACCACTTTATTGGATTCAAATTCCATTCCAATCATCAAATTCAATTTCTTTTCTTTCTTGAGTCTTCAAAGCTTCCAAAAAAAAAATCTCACTCAAAACCCTGGTTTGAATTCTACGAGAATAATTCTTGGATGAGTTCAAATTTGTCCTTTGAAGCACTTGGACGAAGACATTGAGTGGAAAAAGGAAGAGTGGTGAGATCAATAGAGGGTAAAATCGAATTGAGTGATACACGAGTGCACATTTGTGAGACATAAATAAATTTTAGATTTAGGATGTCTGAAAGGGACGGATCAACACCAGGCTGAAATAACAACCAAACCAACATGTCGGATGAGATGATACGTAAGTTTGAACTGTTATTTGAAGATGTGCGGGATAAATTGGATACACAAGATACGGAGCTTACCAACTTGCGTAGGTGAGATCCAAATATACGGAGACAGGGTAGGCAGGAGCCTAGGATGGAGGTGTGTGAAGAATATGATTATGGGAGTGATGTGGATGAGGAGGTAGTAATCAAGGTTGAAATGGGTAGGATAAGAAAGAGGAGCTAGGCTTGAACAAAGGGGTAGAAACTTGGTTGGAGATGAGGTAGATGGGAATATGGGTAACATAAAAATGTCCATTCCACTATTCAAAGGAAGGAGTGATCCGGAGACTTACTTGGAGTGGGAGAAAAATGTTGAATTGATCTGTGAATGTCACAACTATTCGGAGGAGAAGAAGGTGAATATAGTAGTCCTTGAATTCACCGACTATGTAATCACTGGGTAGGATCAAGTGGTGACAATGAAGAGAAGAAATAGGGAACGACCGATCGATATATGGGAGGACTTGAAAGCATACTACCGAGAGCTTCATCAAAAACTACAAAATCTCTACCAATGATCGAAGAGTGTGGAGGTCTATCACAAGAAGATAGAGTTGTTGATGATTAGAGCGGATGTGGAGGAAGATCGGGAGGCCACCATGGTTAGGTTTTTCAATGGATTGAATAGTGATATAGCTAATGTGGTAGAGTTGCAACATTATGTGGAGTTGGAAGACATGCTACATGTAGCTATGAAGGTGGAAAGGCAATTGAAGAGGAAGGAAACAGCTTGATATACATCGAGGTTCTAATTCTTCTTGAAAACCGAAGTAGGATAACAATAAGGGTGATGAGGTTGTTTCAAAAGGTAGGACTGAGCTACCAAAGGGAAGAAGTTGCTAGTAAAGCTAATCCCAAGGTGGATTCTCAACCATTTAGGAACCAGGATATCACTTGCTTTAGGTGCTTGGGGTCGGGGCACATCGCTTCTCAATGTCCAAACAAAATAACGATGATTTTGTGGGATAATGGAGAGGTGGTGAGTGAAGGTGATAGTAATTGAAGGCATGCTGGAATTGGANATGGGGGTACCGATATGATCGCATGCTAACTGGTTTTGTTCCAGGTATAATATGAATTTGATGATCATGGTCCCGTTGAGGAGGTAAATCCTTAAGGTTTTCAAACATATTCTGATTTTTTATTAAAATATTATCTATCTCCTCATTCATTCCAGTCATCTCGCTTTCTAACTCTTCTCCAGATTGTTCCATTGAATTTAGCTGATAACAACACATGATAGCATCAGTTGTAACCAGTCACCTTAGTTGGTTAAAATGGATTGTCGTAGGAGCAATGAGGGACTCACCTTTGAGCTCTACTTGTTGTCCTTCCCACTGAAAAGACATGGTCAGAGCCTTGTAATCCATCACTACTGGTCCCAGTAGTTCCAGCCATTGTACTCTTAGCACGACACCCGCCCCTCGTATTGGTAAGATGTGGAAATCCACTAGAAATGATTGTTGTTGGATATGTATTGGAAGCGATGGGCAAAGCCCTATGCAAGCCATGGACTCTCCATTCCCAACCAATACTGAAAAGTGTTTGGAGGGGAGAATGGGAAAGCTGAACTAGCCGCTCTTAGATGAAGTTGTGAGTGGACCCTCTATCAATCAGAATTTAAACTTCTTGTCCTATTATTGTCTTTGTAAATTGTAGCGTTCGAGGAAAATGTTGCCCATCCATAGCATGGAAATTGATTTCCAGTGGTAATTCATCGATTGTATTCTCATTTTCTAGGGACCATTCTAATTGCAACAACTGATTGTCATCCGAACTCTCTTCATCGTCGAGCATCAATACACAGATTTTAGCCTTACATTTATGCCCCTTCCCAAATTTCTCATCACAGTTAAAGCACAGCCCCTTTTCCCTTCGTTCCATCATTTCAACTACCAATAGTCTCTTAACTGGTATACCCGGACTCTTAACATTAATCAATGCATTACTTGGAGGAATTTTGGGAGTAGGTAATAGGGGTGGACTTGGATGTGGCTTAATATTCGGGACCTATATCATTGAATTTATCTTCCATCAGCTTAGCTTACAGCTTGTATAAGAGATTTTGGTTGCAATGCACGTACCTTTCGTCGAATATCTTGGTGCAACCATGATTCAAAACAGCTCTGAAGAAACGACATCGAAACTCCAGTTGTTTGATTAGCCAAAGCTTCGAATCTCGATTGATAATCAGCCACACTGGTTGTTTGGGTAAGCTTGGCTAGCTAACCTTGGACGTCCATGTACTCCGATGGGCTAAATCGAACCAAGAGTGCCTTTAGGAATTCCTGCCAGGATGGAAGTAATCCATTGATACCAATGCAGTGCATCATCATCCATATCAAAAGAAGATATAGTCAAGCGTTTCTGATATGGAGTCTAATGAAAGTCAAAAAACTGTTCGGCCTTAAAAATCCATCCATGTGGATCATCTCCATTGAAACGTAGAACATCTAGCTTTTGAGTTCGTATTGGTTGCATGGTATTTGTCTCCACCCACTAATGCATGCTCCTGTCGGCCTGTTGGAATTGTAGACGATCCTGATACATCAACAAGAGGATTCCTCAAATTCTGCTCTAATTGACCTTCCATTGACGTCAATTTCAAGTTGATTTCCTTGAGAATGTTGCCAAAGGAAGTGAACTGCTCATCATGCGAAGGCAAGCGATCTAGGAAATCCTCAAGAACTTGTGATACATATGCTCGGGTCTGATCTACCATAGCGACCTCCAAGCTTTACTCTCAACGATAGCACCAGATGATACAAAATTAATGCACAATTCGAGATCATGTGCCTCTTAAGCAAAAAAGAGAAGAAGGAATTGAAGAAATTGGATATATAACATTGCTTGTCTTCTTTCCCACAAAACTTTTACATATATAAATTGGACACATGTCCAGTTTGTTATAACAAAACAAAACAGAAATAACAATTATAAAATACTTGGCTTTATTAAACCACTTTTTAACACTGGTACTCCTTAAGCCACGTGGGTGCCTTACGTGACCTTTTTACTGTTGAATCCTTCTCGTGCTTTGTTGATGTGGCAACTATTTCGGTATCATTTTGTTTTTAGATTTAGCCTAGACGTCGAGTTGAAAAGTTTATTTCTTAAAAAGAATATTTTGGGGTAAATTAATTCAAAAATAAAAATTGGACAACAGAAATAAAGATAAATAAACTAATGGGACCAATTTAAGACTCAAATAAATTATTAGAATAAATAATGGGTCTTATTAGTTAATTGCCATAAAATATGCATAATTAGCTCATTAACCTTCTTACATGTTTACTCATTTCTTTCCCTTTTTAACCAAAAAAAAAGGGGGTTCCTCATATCACCATAAAACACATATATAATTTGTCTTCTAATGAAGAATTGATTTCTGCTAACCTTCTTTTTGGAGTTAAATGTTTTATTAGTCACTCAACTTATATTTCCATTAACGGAACTTTAAAATGTCTTCAAATGGTTACTAAACTTTAACACGTTGCATTCGTGTTGAGCTAGAACCTTTGAGTGTTGATCCAGACAGGGTAACTGAACTTGAAGAAGCTTCAATTCCTGATCCCCCATGTACATCGAATGATTTATATGCTTCAATTAAAGAGTCTACTTTTGATAATGAAGCTAAATCACCTAAAGAACCATCGTCGAGAGTAAAGTCAAATCATCATAAGGTTAATATTATTGGAGATTTAGAAGAAGATATGAGACTTCGCAAGAGGATTTCGAACAACCTGTCATATGCGAGCTATGTGTCTCATATTGAACCAAAAAAGGTCGAAGAAGTCCTTAGGGATGAATATTGGGTAAATGCTATGCATGAAGACTTCAATCAGTTTGTAAGAAACAAAGTATGTGATTTAGTATCTAGACATGATGATTGCAATGTCATAAGTATTAAGTGGATATTCAAGAATAAAACTGAGGATCAAGGTACCATAACTAGAAATAAGGCTAGGTTAGTTGTCCAATGATACACTCAGGTCAAAGGTGTTGATTTTGATGAAACGTTTGCCCCGGTAGCTAGGTTTGAATCCATTAGAATCCTCCTGGTTGTTGCCTGTACTTTAGGTTTCAAATTATACCAAATGGATGTCAAGAATGTCCTTCATTAATGGAATTTTTCAGGAGGAAGCCTATGTGGAACAACCTAAAGGGTTCATTGATCCAAAGTATCCTCACTATGTGTACAATTTGAATAAAGCCTTGTACAGGCTGAAACAAGCTCCTAGAGTTTGGTATGATAGGCTAATTGCATATTTCTTGGAACATGGTTTCACGAGAGGTCGTGCAGACAGAACCCTTTTTATAAGACGAATTGAGGAAACCATCAATGTAGCTCAGATTTATGTTGATGACATCGTCTTTTATTTTTCTGTTGATTCTCTTGCGCATAACTTTACTGAGTTCATGAAACAAGAATTTGAGATGAGCATGATTGGAGAATTAACTTACTTTCTTAGTCTTCAAATCAAGCAGACTAGTGAGGGATTATTCATATCTCAATCGAAATATGCCAAGAATCTTGTAAAACGCTTTAGACTAGACAACAAGAAACATACTAGAACCCCCATGAACACCAATGTCAAGTTAGGTCTAGATCCTACAGGTAAAAGTTATACATGTCTCGAAGGTATGTGATTTTTACTTCTTTAAGTGCGAAGTTGCTTGGTTTTGAGTACACTAAAGACATGTATATGAATACTTTAGATTTTTCCAGCATATATGAGGGTTATTTGTTTCGAGAAAATAAACTATGTGTTCCTAATTGTTCCATGCATAAATTGTTGGTTAGAAAAGCACACGGTGGAGGACTAATGGGTCACTTTGGGGTTGAAAGAATTTAGAGATGTTAGGGAAACATTTTTATTGGCCTAAAATGAGGATTGATGTAAAATGAAATTGTGATTAATGCATAACTTGTAAATCAGCTAAGTCTAAGATTCTACCCCCAAGGATTGTATACTCCTTTACCCGTTCCTAGTGAGCCTTGGGTTGATATCTCCATGAGTTTTGTTTTAGGTTTACATAGAACTAAAAGGGGTCGGGATTTGTAGTGGTCGATAAGTTTTCAAAGATGGTGCATTTCATTCCATGTCATAAAATCGACGACGCTACTAACATAGCTGATTTGTTCGTTAAGAAAATAGTGCATTTACACGGGGTCCCTAAGAGATGTTAAATTTCTTAGTTACTTTTGGCGGGTTTTGTGGAGTAAGTTAGGCACAACATTGTTGTTTTCCACTACATGTCACCCACAACCCGATGGACAAACCGAAGTAGTCAATATGACTATGATTCAATTGTTCTGCACTATGGTTAACAAAGATTTGAAAAGTTGGGTAGATTTCTTACCTTTCGTTGAGTTTGCATACAATAGGGTTATACATTCTACTACTTCATGTTCCACATTTGAAATTCTTTATGGTTTTAATCCACTAACATTATTGGATTTAATTCCTTTACCTCTGAATGAACATGGACGTTTAGATGGGAAAAAGAAGGCCAAGATGGTGAAGTCACCCCATGAGAAGGCGAGGCTACAAATTGAAAACAAAAACAAGCATTATGTGTCATGAGCTAAGAAAGGCTGAAAGAGGGTTTCATTTGAACCTGGTGATTGTAATTGGACACATTTGAGAAAGGAGCACTTTTCAGAGCAAAAGTAATTAAAGTTGCAGCCACGGGGAGATGGACCATTTCAAGTTCTCGAGAAAATCAATGACAATGCATACAAGCTGGATCTTTTTGGTGAGTATAATGTTTATATATATATATATATCTTTCTCTCTTTTTGATGCAGGTACGGATTCAAGGACGAAACCTTTTGAAGAGGGAGGGGATGATGTGAGCACGGAGTTGAGCGCTTCAAAGTCAAGCCCAAGAAAGGATTCGTTGATTATCGAAAGAGGTCCGATGACATGGTCGAGAGAAAAGCGAGTGAAAGAGGTGATGAGATTGCTTGCTCAAGCTACGGTAGATGAAATGTCGAAGTTAACAAGCCAATGAACAACTTTCATGAAGGAGTCGATAGCCAAAACCAATTGGAGCATCGCGTTGCAAGCAACGGAAGAAGGGGCTAAGGAGTTCAACTATGCGACCACATAGTTGAGATAGGCATGCAGTCACATACCTTTATACCGAGACCAAAGGGGGGGTTTTTTCATTTGATCTATGCGACCGTATAGAGATACACTATGCGGCCGCATAGTTCATTCTGGATGCGGATTTTTCCAATTTTTCGCGTAATCTTCTAACTAAGTTAAAACTCTTTTATGAAATATTTTTTTATATTCCATTTTTGCTAGGTTTTATGGGTTCTCTATAAATATAACTTATTATGTTCATTGTAACAGACAACATTATTATTGAGATTTATTGAGAGGCAAATTTGCTTTTGAATTCTTATTCTTCATTGGACAAATCATTAACTTATCAAGATTCTTCTTATGGTGTTCAAATCAACCAGGTAAGATTCTCAAATATTCAATAAAAAAGGTCAACATATATAGGGATTAGATGGGCTTTAGGTCAAATAGTAGTTAGGCCCAAGTAGTAATAGGTAATGGATAAATGGCCTATCAACCAAAAAGCCATCCAAGAGTTATGGGTCGGCCATGAGTATCACTAATTAAATTAGGTTACTTCAAATGGATCAAATAGGTTGTAGGATTGGTATGAACAATTGTGGTGTCGATATTTTACTTCAGTCATCTGGTCAATGCCGACTTAATAAACAATGACTTTACATCATTGTTCAGGAGGTTGTTTGACAATAATTTGTCTAACAAACCTCCACCTTGGTGTCAAAGAACCTACAAAAAAATTATTATACGTTAGTAATAATTCAAAAAATGAGAACTGATAAAATTGAGAATTATTTACCTCCACCGATGTTTAGAAGATCTTTGCATCTTCTAAACTTCACTATTGGTAGCACCTTAATGCCCATATCTAATGCATTATATTGTGTGTGTGTGTGTGTGTGTTTTTTTTTTTTTTCAAATCTTACACCTTTTGTTGACACAATATCTCTAATAAAATACAAATTTCATGAAGTAGACCTCTAAGTCATAAAGCTTCTTTGATAGCTTTAGTTGTGGCAATGTATTCAAATTCTGTTGTGGATAGTGCAACTATGTGTTGTGACTGTGATTTCCAACTAACACAGGAGTTAGACAAAGTAAATACATAAAAAGTAGATTTTCTATTATCTCTATTCCAATTATAGTCAACGTCTACAAAACCCTTCAGTTTCACGCCCTCAACATTAACACCAAACCTTAGACCTACATTACTAGTTCGCTTTAAGTGCCTTAACATCCTTTCAAGGCTTCCTAGTGCTCGAGACCAGAATTAGACATGAATTTGCTAAGAGTGCTAACGGCAAGAGCTAAATCTGGTCTAGTGCAGACTATCAAATACATAACAGAACCAATCACATTAGAGTATGGGATTCTACTCATGCATTCTATTTCTTTTTCATTACAGGGAGCTTGATTTTTAGATAACACAAAATGATTAGCTAAAGGTATTGTAATATGTTTGCAATCATGCATGCCAAATTTCTTTATTACCTTTGAAACATACGAGGACTGATGTAAAAACAAAATAAAATCTGACCTATCTCTTTCAATTTCCATACCTAGGATTCTTTTAGCATTTCATAGATCATTTATGTCAAATTCACCATTCAAATTTGTTTTTATGTTACTTATCCACTTAGGTGATGAACCAACTAAGAGCATATCATCAACATATAGCAATAAGAACACAGTCATTATTAGCATCATTATGTTGAAAGAATAGGCAATGATCAAACTTAAAGCCCTATGGATAATACAAAAGAATCAAATCTTTTATACAACTGTCTAAGTGATTGTTTTAGGTCATATAAAGATCTTTTCAAGAAGCACATATGATCAAGTTTTAGTTTGTCTTTAAAACCTTTTGGTTGATTCATAAAAATGTGTTCATCAAGTTCACCATGTAAAAAAGAAATTTTTACATCAAGTTGTTCAAGTTTTCAGTCAAAATGTGCAACCAATACAAGTATGGCTCTAATAGTAGTAAACTTAACAACATGTGAAAAAATCTCGTTATAATCAACTCCCTCCTTCTGAGTGTACCCCTTGACCACTAACCTAGCCTTAAATTTTAAGGGTTCAGATGTACTAGTACTCTCCTTAACCTTAAGTACCAACTTACAGTCAATAGTAGATTTATTCTTAGGTTTAGGAGCTAGCTCCCAAGTTTGCTTCTTTTCTAAAGAACTCATCTCATCTCATCCTTCATTTCCTTAAACCAGTCTTCAAATTGTTCTTTTTTCACCGCCTTCTCAAAGGTCTTTGGTTTTCTATCAGCTAGCTCTTCATAGCTCACATGAGCAAAAGCTAGCTCAAACTCATATCCAAATCTTATAGGTGCTCTAGACTGTCTCATCTCTCTATCCTTATCTAAGTTATAATCTGCTAAAAAATTCTCTTCTTCATGATTCTCTTCTATGACTACTTCCTTTCTATTCTCCATATCAGGTTGTTGTTCCTGAGTCTGCACCTCACTCTGTGAAACAGGGACGGATGTGCTAAGTTTTCCTAAGTCCACCTTCAACTGATTTCTCTCTTCATCCTATTTTTCTTCACTCAAAGGTTTAGATTCAATTTTAAGGCACGACATTTCGCTCTCATTGAATGTAACATCTCTACTCACAATGATCTTAATCCTTTTTTGGCTCCTATCTCACAACATGTAACCCTTGACATTTTCAGAGTAACCTAGACAAACACATGTTTTAGCTCTAGGTTCAAGTTTTCCCTCACTCTGATGAGAAAATATAGTACAGCCAAAAGTTTTAAGCATAGAATAATCACTTAATTTACCGGACCATTTTTCATACGGAGTATCACCATTCAATACAGCAGATGGAGTCAAATTAATTAGATAACAAGCAGTCATAACAGTTTCTCTCCAAAAAAGACTTTAGCACTCCAAAACTTAACATCATGCAACACATTTTATCAAGTATGGTTCTATTTGTCATTTTCGCTATTCCATTTTGTTGGGGAGTATAAAGAACATTGTTATGCCTTGTTATCTCATTTTCTTCACACATATTGTCAAATTACAAAACTCTAGGTCATTATCACTTCTCAAAAACTTGATTTTCTTATCAGTTTGGTTTTCAATCCATCTTTTCCAATTATTAAAACTATGAAAAGTATTAGATTTATCCTTTAAAAGATAAACCCA
>CAIGRF010144829.1:0-12683 GCA_903798235.1 Fraxinus ornus
TGACCCCAATGCCCATATAGCAAGCTTTCTTGAAGTTTGCGATACCTTTACGCAAAATGGTATTTCTGATGATGACATTCGCCTTTGGTTATTTCCTTTCTCTCTTCGAGACAGAGCAAAAAATCGGCTCAATTCCATGTCGCAGATTCAATCACTAGTGGGGAAGATTTAGCTCAAAGGTTTCTTGCTAAATTTTTCCACCAGCCAAGATAGCAAAATGCATAATGAAATTTCAAAGTTTGCTCAAAATGTGGGTGAATCACTTTATGAGGCTTGGGAGCACTATAAAGACCTACTTAGGTGATGCCCTCACCACAGATTGTCGAAGTGGATGAAAGTTTAAAACTTCTATAATGGACTCAATGCCTCTACAAGAACTCTAATAGATGCCGTTTCAGGAGGAGCTTTTATGGGAAAATCCCTAGATGATGCATATGATCTGTTGGAGGAGATGGCGATGAATAACTATCAATGGCCGAGTGAGAAAATTTTACCGAAGAAGACAGTAGGAGTACATGAGATTGAAGCTATCATTACCTTGACAGCTCAAGTCCATAATCTACTCAACAATTGAAGGCTAACCAACTGACAGCAAATGCCATTCACTTGACACCACCAGTTTGTGATCTTTGTCATGGAAACCATCCTAGTGAAGAATGTCAAGTGGGAAATCCTTTTTGTCAATCCTAAGCAGAGCAAGCATACTTTATTGCAAATTACAATCGGCAAAACAATTCATATAGTGCAACATATAACCCCAGATGGAGAAATCATCCCAATGTTTCATGGAATAATCAGAATATATTGAAGCCTCCACCCGGTCCATCATCTAGTGACCTACCAAAAGAGAAGTCAACAGTTGAAGAAACAATGGCACAATTGGCAACTAACACCAACCGATTCATAACAGAGACTAAGACCAATTTTCATAATCAAGCAGCTTCGATTCAAAATTTAGAAGTCCAGGTTGGTCAATTGGCTAATATGCTAACTCGGAGACAACAAGGTAATTTGCCTAGTACAACTGAAGTTAACCCAAAGGAACAGTACAAGGCAATCACTTTCAGAAGTGGGAAAGAGTTAGAAACTCCAACTATGGGTGAAAATTTTGAAAAAGAAGATCAAGAGGTGCAACTTCACACTCCATCGCTTATCAAGGAGAATTCCGAAAATCAACCAATCCTACCATAGGATCCAGCACCAAGAGTTCCATTCCCTTACTGACTTAAAAAGAATAAGCTTGATAAGAAAATTTCTAAATTTCTATATTTTTTTAAAAAAAATTACATATTAACATTCCTTTTGCAGAAGCTCTTGAACAAATGCCAAGCCGTGTGAAATTTATGAAGGACATCTTGTCAAACAAGAGGAGATTGGAAGAGTATGAAACGGTAGCCTTACTGAAGAATGAAGTGCAATCCTACAAAAGAAATTACCTTCAAAGCTCAAGGATCCAGGGAGCTTCACTATCCCTTGTTCAATTGGAAATTATGTGTTTGAAAAAGCTTTATGTGACTTAGGTGCAAGTATTAATCTCATGCNAATCTCATGCCTTTGTCTATTTTCAGGAAACTTGGATTAGGTGAGGCGAGACCTATTACAATTTCATTGAAATTAGCGGATCGCTCAATAAAACACCTACGAGGAATTATTGAAGATGTTCTTGTCAAGGTGGACAAATATATTCTTCCAGCTGACTTCTTCATTCTAGACATGGAGGAGGATAGAGAAATTCCCATCATTCTAGGCAGACCATTCTTAGCTACTGGTCGAGCTCTAATTGATGTCCAAATGGGGGAATTATGATTGAGGGTACAAGAGGAGGAGGTAACCTTCAATGTTTTTAATGCCATCAAGTATCCGGATACAAGTGAGAGTTGTTTCAGCATCCAAGCAATCGACTCTTTGGTCACTGAAGTGTTTAATCAACAAAAGGAATCGGTGGAAGCCTGTTTGGTTAGTCCCAATCTGACTATGGTAGAGGATTCGAAAGTGTTCGAATATGCCTTGTGGATGGATTCCTTTGGTCTTAACAATAGAAAATATTTTGAAGATTTGGGACATGGAACCTCACGATCCTTTCCATCTATTGAGAAACCTCCCACATTGGAGCTTAAGCCCTTACCAGAACATATTCAGTATGCGTATCTTGGTAAATCATCTACACTTCAAGTAATTATATCATCCAAGCTTTCCATTGAAGAAGAGGAAAAGTTGTTTAGAGTGCTTAGAAAACATAAGGCAGTAATTGGATGGACACTCACAGATATCAAGGGAATAAGCACTTCTATTTGTATGCACCGAATTTTGCTGGAGGAAGGGTGCAAGCCAACGGTTAAGCAACAGAGAAGACTCAATCCAACAATGAAGGAAGTGGTGCGTAAAGAGGTCTTAAAATGGTTAGATGCCGAAGTGACTTACCCAATTTCTGATAGGTCATGGATCAGTCATGCTCAAGTAGTACTAAAGAAGGGAAGAATGATAGTGGTAAAGAATTCAAACAATAAGTTTATCCCTATGAAATCGTTACCGGGTGGAGAATTTACATAGATTATCGAAAATTGATCAAAGCCACTCGGAAGGACCACTTTCCTTTGCCATTCATTGATAAAATGTTGGATAGGTTAGCCAGGCATGAGTACTATTACTTTCTTGATGGCTATTCAGGGTATAATCAAATAGCCATTGCACCGGAGGACCAAGACTACCTTCACGTGCCCTTACGGCACTTTTGCTATTCGTCGAATGCCATATGGGCTATGCAATACACCAACCACCTTCCAAAGGTGTATGATGGCAATCTTTTCAGACATGGTAGAGTGGATCATTGAAATTTTCATGGATAATTTTTCCGTATCGGATCTTCTTTTGATGATTGCCTTGGGAACTTGGCATTAGTTTTGAAGAGATGCGAAGAAACTAACCTTGTGCTTAATTGAGAAAAGTGCCACTTCATGGTCAAAGAGGGAATTATGTTGGGTCATCGTATCTCTTATAAGGGAATTGAGGTAGATATAGCAAAAATTGAGACAATCGAGAAGCTTCCACCACAAACAACAATAAAAGAAGTTATGAGCTTTCTTGGACACGCTGGATTTTATAGAAGATTCATTAAGGACTTTTCCAAGATCTCCAAACCCCTTTGTAGCTTGCTTGTGAAATAAACACCTTTTGTGTTTGATGAAGAATGTGAAAAGGCGTTCTTGTTGCTAAAAGAGAAGCTTGTGTCGGCTCCGATTGTTATAGCTCCGAATTGGGATCTACCGTTTGAATTGATGTATGATGCAAGTGACTATGCGGTAGGGCACGGTATTGTAGCAGTAAAAGAATAAGAAGTGTTATACCATTTATTATGCTAGCAGAACCCTTAATGATGCCCAACTTAACTACGCCACAACTGAGAAAGTGCTACTGCTATAGTCTTCGCTTTTGACAAGTTTCGGCCATATCTCATTGGGAATAACGGAATAGTCTACACCGATCATTCTGCCATTAAATACCTTATTGTCAAGAAGGAAGCCAAGCCAAGACTCATCCGTTGGGTTCTCTTACTACAAGAATTTGATATTGAGATTAAAGATAAGAAGGGAACTGAAAATTTGGTAGCGGATCATCTCTGACGGCTAAAGTTACAAGAGAAACTTGGGTCCCAACGATCGCCCATAGATGATAATTTCCCGGATGATCAACTTTTAGCTATTTCTTCTGACAAGCCTCTACTTTGGTATGCAACTTATGTCATTTTTTTTGCAGGAAAAATCATTCCCCCCGACCTTTCTTACCAACAAAAGAAGAAATTTTTCTCGGAAGTAAAGCATTACTATTGGGAAGAACCAATACTCTACAGGCATTGTGCAGACCAAATCATCAGGCGATGTGTTCCGGAGGAGGAGATGGCAGATATTTTGATGCATTACCATATACTAGAATGTGGATGGCATTTTGGAGCTCATCGGATAGCAGCTAAAGTTCTCCAATCCAGATTCTATTGGCTAAAATTGTTCAAGTATTCTCACACTTTTATTACCGCTTGTGATAGATGACAACACTCTGGGAACATATCTAAACGAAATGAAATACCTTTATAGAATATTCTAGAGGTGGAGTTGTTGACGTTTGGGGCATTGACTTCATGTGACCCTTTCCTTCTTCCTACAACAACAAATACATTCTTCTAGCAGTGGATTATATGTCTAAGTGGGTAGAGGCAATTGCAACTCCTACTAATGATGGAAAAGTGGTGCAAAATTTCTTTCGACGGAATATTTTTACCAGATTTGGGACTCCTAGGGCCATTATTAGCAATGAAGGGACTCACTTTTGCAACAAGCAGTTTGAAGCTCTACTATTAAAATATGGATTTAGACACCGAACAGCATTGGCTTATCATCCTCAGACAAACGGACAAGTAGAGCTATCAAATAGAGAGGTGAAGCAAATTCTAGAGAAAACAGTTAACATGTCCGGAAAAGATTGGGCCAAAAAGCTAGATAATGCATTGTGGGCTTATCGAACAGCATTCAAAACACCTTTGGGAATATCTCTTTATTGGTTAGTCTATGGGAAAGCATGCCACCTTCCTGTAGAGCTCGAGCATGAAGCCTATTGGGCGATGAAACATCTGAACATGGATCTTCAAGCAGCTGGTGAAAAGCGTTGTTTGCAAATAAATGAGATGGATGAGTTCCGTAATGAAGCTTATGAGAATGCAAAGATTTACAAGGAGCGGACCAAGGTTTGGCATGATAAGCACATCTCAAAGAAGGAGTTTCTACCTAGACAACAAGTTTTACTCTACAATTCAAGGCTTCGCCTCTTTCCAAGAAAGCTCAAATCGTGATTCAGGCCCTTTCACAGTTGTTAAACTTTTTCCCATTAAGCTGTAGAAGTCACTCATGATGAGAAGGAGACATTTAAAGTGAATGGACAACGCTTGAAGCCTTATATAAGTGGTGAATTTAACAGCAAGAAGACCACCACTCTTCTTCATCCTGTTTAGAAGAAAGCAATAGTCAAGCTACTGACTATAACTAAGCTCTTCTTAGGAGGCAACCCAAGCATTCTAAACCTTTTTTTTTTCTTTATTTTCATTAATACTTTGCAACTTTTTTAGTTCTCTACATTCTTCTTTTCCTTAATTAGTTTGTGTGTATTCGGATTTCTGATTTTTTTTAGGAGTGGCAATGATACAATGCTCCACCTCCTTGCTCATGTGCCTGAATGCTTTGATGAAGATGTTGAGAGAGAGGAAGCTTGGTCCATCTCCGCCAATGAACAGGGAAGTTTCATGTTACCTCGCTTACAATTTGTTTTGCCGCACATTGAGGGCAATGTCGGGTTCCAGTTGGGGGGTGTTGAACATGAACATGTGCATTCCTATTTATTTGCATGAATGAATTCATCATATGCATTTCTATTTATTGCATTCCTATTTATGTGCATGAATTCAGTTTTGGTATTCTAGCCTGATTACAAAGTATTTTTGTTTAAGTCAATTTTGCTATCTTAGTAAGGTATAGAAGCCACCTCAGAATTTTTTTTCATTCACAAAAGCTAAGCTCCTGCAGTTTGATGGATGTGGAACACATACAATTAGAGAACAGTCAGATTTAAGTTGCAACCTTCTACACTTGTGAGCGATTGGGCCGTTCTCATTTTTGAGAGAGAATTTATCATATTCTTAGCCTTTCAAAAGTTATAATAGTATTAATATGTCAGCATTATCTCATACATGATCTCATTATCCTTCAAATTTGGTTGACTAATGAGAATGCCATTACACGGTTTGTGGTATGTTGGTCTGAGTAATGATGAAGGTCAATTTAGGAAGCAATTTAAGCCTTTCAAGCCAACCCGTGTTTTATCCAATAAAAGCCAATTTGAGCTAAAATTTCAGCCATTTCTTTGTTAAGCCATTTATTTCCTCACTCACTCCACATTGGAGGTTGAGCCTAAGTTGAGCGTCTCATTTACCTTCAAATCTCAAATATGTAGTATGGGTAGTATGGGGAGTATGTAATTTCTGGTTCAAACGAAAAAAAAACGAAAAAAAAAGGAAAAAAAAAGGAAAAAAAATAAAAAGAAAAAAAAGGAAAAAAATTGGAAATGAATGAAGAAAATGAATGAAAAATATTTTGAAGCGAGGTGTGTTGTTGCAAAGCAAAAAAAAATGTGTTTTGAACCAAGAAGAAATCCAAGAAGCCATGTTGAGTACACAAGTTGGTGAATATCCTCAATATATACTTGAGAGCTGATCCTTTTTCAATTCTCTTATCCTTCCTTTCAATTTGACCTCGGTCCCATTACAACTTTCTTATTGACCTTTTGATCCTAAGTGGGTTAGTGGTTTGAATGGTTGAGTTCCCATTAGTTGGCATCCTCTCATGAGATCAATCCTATTATTTCACACTTTTGCTCATAAGCAATTATTCTTTCCATATATTTGAGTGACAATTTTTCTCAACCTTTAATACTGCCATTGGCAACAGATTTATTGTTGAATATTACACCAAATATTTGCAAGCAGAACTTTCACACTTTTGCTCATAATATTGTTGAATATTACACCAAATATTTGCAAGCAGAACTTTTGTTTGGGATGTTCTTGACATTGTATGTGTTTGGGTTTGATAGAAAGATGGTTAGGGGCTTATCACACACACACAAGTTCTCGGAGTGTGTTTTGATAGACGAACTTTGATAGAAATGTTGATATTTGTTGAATGATTTGTTTGATGTGCTTGAATATTTGTTTCTTAATTTGTGTAAATGATTTTCACTTGGGACTGGTTGTAATACTCTTTCTTCGCTTGACTTGATAGGGACTAGCAATAAGCTAGTCGGGGGTTGTGATAGAGTGTATAAGAGTACATTTTTAATTCTGATTGTTCGTGATTATTTGCTAATACATAAGCATATTTGGAATTGTTAATGATATTTTTTCATAGTTGAACAATGCCAATTCTAATTGTGGTTTTAATGATTTTATTGTAGAAATGAAGCAAGATACGATAAAAAGCCCAAGGCCTAAACTATAAATCAATTCAAGTGGGCCTGACCCAGCTGAAGAAGAAGAAAAGAGACATGGGAATGAAGGGAGCAAATCAGTGGAAGATTTTTGGGGTTAAAAATCAATCCTGAATTGGAAGCTTATATGCGCTGTCTTCAGTATTCTTTCCATATCTCCCTTGTCCGACATCGTATTGAGTTGATTCAAGAGGGTGTAGAAAGCTGATTTAAGGTGCTACAATTTCTCCTGAAACAGAAATTTTGAAATTTCCGAGTTTTCCTAACAAAAAATGGCCCACAATATACAGCTGAAAATCTGCAAAATTGAGGAGGCGAATTCGGGGATTGATTTCTCTTTCCTTGTTTTGATGGATTGAAAGACAAAAGGAAGGGAGTTCTTATAGAACCTGGAGGGCACACGAGAATAGGGAAGAAGGTGACAAAATAGAGCCTGAAGGTTTTAACGCAGAACGGAGGAAGAAGTGAATCCGAGAAGAAGGCAACACCATAACAGGAAGCATAATTTTTTCTGAGTTTTTACTTCCAACTCTTTCAAGTTCTTAATGTCAAACTATTTTATTGAGTTTTTCTTCAAGTTTAGCATTAACTAATTTCTATTTTCTAGAGTTTGCGATATAGCCTAACTATGATTATGTGAATCTTTCTTACTTGAATTAATTAGTGTTGTTTCTGATTGTTGAGTATCTCATTCGGGACTAAATGCTTGTGAATGACTGATCACCGTTTACATCAGTTGGGATTCAATTTGTGACTAAGAATTAATAATTGTTTCAGCCTTTGTTTGAGATATCACAGAGACTCTGTAGGATAGAGATATCTATGGACTTGTGTAATCTTTATGGATTTCTTTCTGTTCTTAATGAATTTTGATTGGGTTTGAATTTTCATAGAGATGTAGAAAATTGCCTTGTTGAGATATGTCATTGATGCTTGTGAAAGATTAATGAATAAATTAGAGAGACTCGATTATCAACATTATGGAACACTTATAATTAATTCAAGTAGGATATTTGCATATGACTAGTTATGGTAAACCGAAAACTCTAGGGCCTAACAATTCATTCATATTCGAGTTGTCAAATAGATCATCGTTTAATAAATTTTGATACTTTTTTGTAATTTTTCATTCCTCGTGGGATGATACTTTTACTCATTCACTTTATTACTTGTTACGATTCGTGCACTTGCGATTTCAACCTATAGTAGCACTAAGATATTACATCTGGCATCCAAAATTAGGATATTGTATTCAAATTTGTGAATACGAAGAATCAATTTGTCAATATTCTTACTAAACCTTATAGATTTTCATATATTTAAAGAGATTTGAGAATTATTAATGAATTTGGAGTATGTGGCTAAACTGAAACATACTGAATGTTCTCATATGATTGATTCTGTGTGCACAATTGATTGAAATTTATTTAAATTCAATTCAAATGATTTAACTTTTTTCATTTCATTATTCATATTTTGATTAATATTTTACTATAAAGTGATTATTATTCTTTTTTTAAACTTGTATATATTTAACATCTTGTACTTAATTGAGGAGGAATATATTACTATTTTTCTTTGGTTGATTGTTTTGCTTATGTTAAAAGAGGAAATTGTGTGTTGATCTTAAATGCTATTCATTTTTGCTTATGTCAAAAGGGAAAAATGTAATGATTATGCATGTTTTGATTTGAAAATATAATATGCTTATAGTATATGAATAAGGGGAAAAGAGGGAAAATCATTTATATGCTTTGAATGTATAGTTATTGATTTATAAAAGATAGATGGAACGTAAATTACGTGATAAATTTATAATGTATATTCATTTATCTACATGATATTAATTGTTCAAATCTTGCATTACAAATCATCTTGTTTGTCATAATCAATAAGGGAGAAATTATTGACTTACAGTGATTTCATCCTCAATATTTTGATCATAATAAACAAGATTAATATTATTTCTAATAATTGATTTTGAGTGATGATAGTTCAATGTTAAAATCAATCAAGTATTGTGAAAATTAACATATCATAAATCGGACTCAAAATAAAGATCAAAGTTAAAGTTAAACATTCAAGTCAAATCATTCGAGATGAGAGTTTAAAAGATAAAAATCAAGACTATCAAATAGGGCACATGAAGAAGGTCAAGATCGAAGTCAAGCATTAAAACTAAACGTCAAGAAAGATCAAGATCAAAAATTTAAGAGCACATTGATCTTTAGTAATGAATGACAATAGCTCAATAATCATTTTGTACACGAAGAGTTAATTTCATATTACTTGCATAAAATATTTTCGATCAAAAGTAAGATTGATCTTTCAAAGTGATACTTGAACTCAGATCATATGTAAAAAAAAGGGCTTCTTAGCACAAAAAGTCCCTACGTTTGATAGTGAGTGTGCAAAACGTCCCAACGTTTCATTTTTTTGCATTTTCGCCCTTTCAACATTTCAGTGTGGAAAACGTCATTTTCACTATTTTTCAGTGTAAAATTATCAATATACCCTCAAATTTAAATAAAACAATAAATAAATAAATTGTAATTATACTCCCAAACTTTTTCAAAAGTGCAAGTGAGTCCAAAAGCCTTATTAAAAGGTTTAAGCACAAAACGTCCATATATTTGACACTTAATGCAGAAAACGTCCTTACGTTTCAAATTTGTTTATACTTGTTCAATAGCACAAAACATCCCTACGTTTGAACTTATTGCGTAAAACGTTCTTATGTTTCATTTCTTTTTTGTATTTTTGTCCTTATTTCAACGTTTCATAGCGAAAAACGTCATTTTCACTATTTTTCAATGTAAAATGACCAATATACCCTCAATTTAAATAAAACAAAAACAAAAAAGAAAATAAAAATAAATTACAATTATGCTCCCAAACTTTTTAAAAAGTGCAAATGAGTTTAAAAATCTTATTAAAACATTCAAACCATCAGTCTTCTCCTCCGCCCTCAACCTTATCTTCCCTCCACCACCTAAACCACTAGACCCCACCACCGTTCAAACTATCTCACCTCCTCATTAACGGTGATGATGGTGGTGGTGGTAGAGCTGGTTCCCGGCCGACATTGATCGGAGGTTGTAGAGGGAGGTTAGAATTGAGATGGTTTGAATAAGGTTTTTGAACTCATTTGTACTTTTAAAAAGTTTGGGAGCATAATTGTAATTTTTTTATTTTCCTTTTTTTTATTTTATTTAAATAGGAGGGCATATTGGTCATTTTACATTGAAAAAATAGTGAAAATGACGTTTTACGCAATAAGTGTCAAACGTAGGGACGTTTTGTGCTATTGAGCAAGTACAAACAAATTTGAAACGTAAGAACGTTTTCCGCATTAAATGTCAAACTTAGGGACGTTTTATACTTAAGCCTTTTAATAAGACTTTTAGACTCATTTGCAATTTTTAAAAAGTTTGGGAGTATAATTACAATTTTTTTTTATTTTGTTTTATTTAAATTTGACGGTATATTGGTCATTTTACACTGAAAAATAGTGAAAATGACGTTTTCCATACTGAAACGTTGAAATAAGGGCGAAAATGTAAAAAAATGAAACGTTGGGACGTTTTGCGCACTAACTGTCAAACATAGGGACGTTTTGTGCTAATAAGCCTAAAAAAAAGTCAACGGTCAACGGTCGCCCAACCAAAATTGGCAATCGATCGGACTTCTCCAACGACCCAAAATTTGACCGTTCTAACTTTTGATTTTTCCTATACAAAAGGTTATATTGGTCATCCGAAAATGGGCAGTTGACCGGATGCTCATCCAGTTTGGCATAATTTATTGCGGTTTGATTGCTATAAATACTATTTCACTTTGCATTCATTATAACAACAATAAAAATGCTTTCTTCAGAAAGACATTTGAATAATCCTCTTTGAGTTTATATTTTTACATTCATTTAATTTATTTTCATAACAAAAATATTGATTGTTGAATCAAACTTTTTGAGCATGTTCATCATGTTCCTTTTCAATTTGATTAAAAAATTCATTGGAACGTTCCACTACTGATATCTCATCCATACATGCATGATCTTCGTGACCACGGATGACGATCCTTTCTTGATTTTGTTGTGCTTGTGAATCAACTTTGAAAATAGACCCAATAATCTACATTCTTCTTCAAAGAAACTCATTTGGATTCTCGATAGAGGTGAAAGTAATTAAATCATTGATCAAGTTGAAAATATCATTTCTTCGGACATCCTCTTTATTGGAAAAATACCCCTTTCAATTTCGTAACCCATTATTCAAAAATCCTTCCTTGAATGCATGAATTTTGCTAAATAGTTTTTGGTTAAAAACGGATGATATTAAATTTAACGTGAAGAATAGGGTTTGGGATTTCGAAGTAAGTGCAATATAGTCATTTCATGTTAAGAGGAAAATTGAACTAGTGGGAGAATTTTTCTTGTTAATAATGAAATTTTATCACCAATAAGGTATTTGGTTGTCTTGTATTATTATAGTTCTTACATTCCAAAAAGAAAAATAAGACTAGCTCTAGCGATCCAATATACATTAAAAATCCATAAAAAAACCATGATTTTTTTCCCTAAAACCTTGCTTTCTGTATCATCATCATACGGCTCTCGGACCTTTCTTCGGCTTCCCATTGCGACAGAACCACATTGGCATTCATTCTCATCCAAAACTTGCGCCCTTCTTTTGGCTTTCTAAATTTGATGATTTCTTTCCTCAAATCTTGTTTTTGAGGCTTTCAATTTGATTTCATATGAATGGATGCCTATTTCCTTCCTTTTTTTCCCCCTCATTTCTCATTTTCTTGTCTGCCTCAGGCAATTTTCCTGATCTACATTTTTTAGAAACCTCAGCCTTCCTTTTCTTGTTTGATTTCTTGTCTGGCATATTAACGGTTTAGAATCCAATCGGTTGAGCACGTTCATTGAATTCATTTTCAATGAAATTTACAAATTTCTCGAAACTTTGCTCCAATGATTTGTTGTCTGGCACATTAACATTGTCTAGCCATTTTCTAGTAAGTGGAGAACTGGAATGTTAGGGGGAATGTTTTTTTTAATAATTAAATATTATCACTAATAAGGTAATTGGTTGCCTTTTGTTATTATAGTTTTTACATTCCAAAAAAGAATAATAGCACTAGCTCTAGTTATCAGATATATATCAGAAAACATCTAAAAAATTATGATTGTTTCCTAAATCCTTGCTTTCTGTATCTTCATCATAAGACTCGCGAACCCTGGCTTTGGTTTGCATCACGACACAACAATGTTAGTGGGATGATTTCCTTCACGTCCAAAACATGCACCCTTCTCTTGGCTTTCTGAATTTGCTCATGTTCATTAACTTCATTTTCAAGTTGATTTACAAATTCCTCGAAACTTTGCTCCGTAGATTTGTTATCTGGAACATTAACATTATAGAATCGGATCAGTTGAGTATGTTCATCAAGTTCATTTTCAAGTTGATTAGAAAGTTCCTCTAAACTTTCCTCTACTGGTTGAGAATGTGTTGGGAATCTACTTATGCATGCGCAGCGGAAATTAAACGATTTTCGATTCCCAAACACAGGATTCTTATTGTGTTTAGATAGAAACTGTGATAGAAATAATACCTGTAATGAATTCTGCAAACTTTTTGCTGATTCAAGAA
>CAIGRF010144868.1:33292-43841 GCA_903798235.1 Fraxinus ornus
TATTAATTAATGGTAAAAATAATCTATCTATATCTAATACAATTATAATAATATAATCGTAATTTTCGACGATTTTCGGAATCTTATTTAATTTTCGACGATCTTTAGAATCTTATTCAATTTTCGACGATCTCCATAATCTTATTCAATCTCATTGACAATAATTCCATCGGGTTTGCTTTACATTAAGCTATCAAAATAATACCATCCCTCACATTATTAAGCCATTGTTTGATATCCATTGTTTTAAAACTTTTTCTTGCTATATCATCACTTTTAACTACACATTCACACAATAAAATATTTTATACTTAATCTCAAAATTTTTCTTTGCTTTTTAATCACACATCCTCCTAAAAACACTATTCATTTTTTTTTTTTTTGAAAATAATGGGTACTAAACAGGGGCTAAGTTGAGAACACTAATTTTTCCATTTTTGGTCCGTTTGACTGGATTTTTGTTCTTGTAATATTTTTTTTTTTTTTGGGAGAAAACTATTTTAGCCAACTTTCTTTATAAGCACTTCAATTAGACAAAACATTTTCAGAAAATTATTAAAATATATTCAAAAATAATTTCTTAACTTCATAAGCAACTTTTAACTTTTTAAAAATCTTGCCATACGGGGCTTAAGTAGCTAATGTAAGAAGGGGTTCCTTTGGGAACCAAAAGATCGTATGCATAAATACACGTAGCAACACTTCCAAAGACGAGGGATGGTGTAGATTAATTGGCACAAGAGATACTTGCACATGCATTGATTCATTCAGACATTAAAGGTCGATAACTTTATGCAGTAAAACACTGTTTAATTTCTTAATTAATCATCTTTTTTAAGTTTCTAAACCGTACTTCCACTATCTTAATCAATAATTAAGGCATCTTAATAGTTGTAAAGACATATTGGAGTCAGAATTAACAGCAAGATTCAACCAAAAAATTTAATTAATACATACTTGCAGGAAATTAAGGTTTAATTATTTTTTTATATCTTGTGTTTATCCATTGTGCATTTAATTAATTATAAACATAAACATGAAGAATCCAAATCAATCTCATATATATCCATCTTCTCAACGAAATCTTAACTAAAAGCAAGTTATAAATATGCAATACCGACTGCATTTTGGGTATGGTAAAGAAGTCAAAATGCTCATTATTGTCCTCCAAATTAACTGAATCCAGATATTCTGTCATGTCTTCAAACAAATAATAGATCAATTATTGGTAGCATAAAGGCATATTAGGTAACTATCTTGAATTAACCTATTCGTACAATTTTTGTTGATAATTGTGGTTGACAGTGTTGACGTTGTCAAAATTTGAATCATTGATTTAAAAAATAATTTCTAAAGTAGATTAATGTGATATTGTCAAGTATGAATTGTCAATCAAAATTATAAAAAAAAATTGTACAAATAGCAAGATTGAATTCTTAGACTGCAACCTTTAATGCCAAAGTCTAGTATGTTACAAGTACTAACTTACATGAGATGGCGATACTACCAAAGAGAGACGAAGATCGAGTGTGTAATAAAGTGACATTATTTAGGTCGAATAGTCTATAATAGACAACAAAATTAAGGGTCTGTTTGGGCAGAATTAAAATCTGATTTTAATTTAATTCAAAGTCAAACAATCAATATCAACCACATCTTTCATGTGTCCCACATCTTTTCAACCACATATTTCAAAAACTTTTATCACAATCCACTAAAAATCTGATTTTAATCTACACCAAACACCCTCTAAGTATAACATTATTTAGGATGAGCGAGTAAAAGTTTTAGGTTCAAGTGTGTTGCCATCCATTTGACTGAATTTTTCATGTGTTAGGCTTTAATATGTATATTAGAAACCAACTTAACATATACATGAAAGGGCGTGTTGCAAAATATTTAAATAATATACATCAATACATGTGGTTCTATCTAACAGTTTAATTTTTTCTATCAATTGGTTCAACAATATAATACTTATGAGATTTTTCTTAACATAATAAGTTGGGCTAGTGGACAAGTGATCCTAGGAACTACATATAAAATGAAGAAGAGATCTTGGAAAAATTGATATATTAGATCCTTAATGGGTGGAACGAGGGCATTGCTCTTGAACAGAAGAACAAGTCTACACTTGAGCACTTGGGAGAGCCCACCTCAAAACATGAAATCAGTATCTTAAAGTTATTTGTTAATGGATTTGATGCCTACTTTAACTTTATCGATACGCTATATTAGACAGTATTATGGACTCCCTAAATTCTATAATTTGAAGGAAAATTTGGGGGTTTGATCAACTTTTCAAAAATGGGCATTCTCAGACCATTAAATGAATATATGTTAAGTCTGTCTAATCGTACGAGACGTGGAATGATGGTTTATATTTTGCTGAGGGGGTTAGGTAGTGAAAGCGAAAGCCCACTAAGATGAAGAAGAAAGCCATTGTTGAAGTAGGAGTTGGATTCCACTTATAAGTGTTTGATTTCTGTGAAGAAGACATGGGGATTCCAGCATGCTTCATTCCCATGGTTTTTTACTTCTTTTTCTTAGACGTGTAAAGTATTGGCTTCCACTAGATTCAACCTATCATTGATGCCCTAAATCGAAATAAACTAGGTGCTGTAAAACACCAATTATTGATGGAAAAGAGGAACATCCCACAAGAACCACCTTAACATCATTAAGCCCATTTTGATAAAATTAAAGCTATTAGTAGATTTTGATAAAAATTAATGAAATATACGAATAGAATGTTAATAAAAGTCGCGGATCTTATTATATGTATGGTAAAAAATGAGTTTTGAAAAATGGGAACCAAACATTGACTAAGAGCTTGTTTGGTTTGGATTTTTTGGAGGAAGAATTGATTTTGAATAGTGATATGATGAGAAATGTGTGGTTGTAAAAGAAGAAAAAAGTATTGATGTGATGTAAAATATTATTTTATTGAAAAATATGTGGTTGAAAAATGAGAATTAATTTACTGTAGAATTGAAAAATCCAAACCAAACAGGTCCTAAGTAAACATTAGTATCTTCCAATCAATTTATTCAAGAAAAAAAAATCCCATTTAGATCTTCTTTATATATAGTTAAGTTTGTCAAGAAATATTTTATGCCCAATACCAAAAAAAATTTATTTTTTCTTTGATTATCGATTCTATGTAGGGGTGGACATATTCAATTTGGTTATAGTTCCAAGAGAACTAAATTGAATCATGAATCAATGACTTTTTAGATAATGGAACCAAAGTTTTTTGTTTTTTTTTTGAAGATATGGAACCTAATTGTTCGATTCTGGTTTGGTTTGGTTCTAGTTTCATTTTTAAATTTTTTAGACTTGCACCATGTCCATAAATTAGTAATATATATCTAAATAAAAAAATATCAAACATTCAACAAGTTCAACTTATCAATCATCAAGATCACAAAAGCTTACTCTAACAAATAAAATATAGTCATAATTTGAATACAATAATTGCAATAATTCACTAAATTAATTGCATCAATTTTGACAGCATACTCCCGCAATAAATGATGAATTATGAAAACTTTTACAGACACTCCATGAATATTTATTGGATTTTCCTCTTATTTATTTGTAAAGAACACAAATAATCTATCAAACAATCAAGGTAAAAAAATAATTTAAATGCTCTTTAAGTGATAGACTAATTTCATTTTTAGATCTTGAAAGAGTCTCCTTCACCGACGTGATGAAATGCAATGCCAACGTGCCGCGACGTTGTGTAAATTGAAAAGAAGTGAAGGAGAAATAATATATACTATATTCGATTTAGTTTGATCTGAACATTTTATCCACCCCTAATTCTATGTCCAAATAAATAAGGAGGGTTTATCACATCTTATGATATGAATCCTTATACATATTTCGTTAAACATCTTGTAAGAGCGACACATTGCATCCGACCTCATCTAGATATATAACGACTAATCTGAAAAAGTGTCAATATATATAAGCTAGGTAGCTCATCCTCTTATCGTTTTCTAATTCTCACGAGGCAAAAGGTATGTAATGTAAGAAAACCCTACATTCAAAAGTAAAAAGATGTAACAATAATGCCAAACACTTTTAATACCTAAACTCCATTATCAAAATACTTTGGAGACATACATTATTAAGACGCAACGCGAGTCTCTGCCTTCGATTATATGCTGTTTTGGGACGGCTATACATGTCGTTCAGAATTTTAGTGCCACGCTTTAGAGTACGTGTCGAGCCTAGAAATTGAACCCCACGTTAATGCTTGAGAAAAGGCTAAAAGAGGACAATTCTGTACTGAAATAACGGGTGGCAGTTTACTCGACAGCTAGATTTCCCAGCAGTGTTGGAATAATAGGGAGATAATCTAAAGGAAGAATTATTTTCCATCAATTGTTATATAATATGAATCTATGGTGTGTTCCATAATTCGTTTAAAAGGTCAATAGATGTTATACAATTTCGTCGCAAAACACTCATATCATTACTATATTACTCGTTTTTTATTCATGCACACGCAATTTTAAACGAACGCTAAGCATCGATGGCACTGATAGCCATGTTTTGGGGTAGAAATAACTTTTTGAATAGTAAATTTTTGAAGAATGTAGTTAAAAGATAGAAAAAAATTTGAATTAAGTGAAAATTATTTTATTGTGAAAATGTGTATGAGAAAAAAAAAAGTTTGAAAGAATGGTTCTCGAACATGAGTTAAGATAGAGACGAGCTCTTTCAAAGTGGGTCCCACATGCATTATTAAGACAACTGCATTGGACAACATCAAGAAAATTATTTAGTCCTTTTCATCGTTGTGACTAGGGATTTATCCATGATCATGATGCCCTAAACTTCAAGCTTCTTAGGCTTCCTTTTCAATTCTCATGTGCTAAATTAAACTATATATAGACTAACGTGACATCACCCCGACATTGTATTTGCAATTTGCTAGTAAGAGTTTATTTTGTGAGATGCCAAATATGAACCACATATCTCAATTCTAACATTTAGCACGATAACGATAGTAATGGTAGGAAAGAATAGGATTTTACACCAAGTATCTTCTTTTTCCATTTCAAAATCTTGTGAACTCTAGTTTTTTGTTACTCTAAAAGTCCTAAAACATCCTCTATCTAAAATTTGAGTATTAGGGAACTAACAAAAGTTAAAATTTCTTCTAGTATTGTGTACTTGGTCCTCCATTTTAATTGACTGTTAATCCCAAGTCCTTTTTATTTGCATGACAGGTTCTCAATTTCAAGACTTGATTATTTTGGTCCTCAATTCCTCCATTTTATACAAATTCAATCCAATTAAATTTGCCCTTGTTTGACATTCATTTTATTCTAATTCTCTTTCTCATTTTTTTCAAGCACGCATTCTATCAATAAAATAATATTACACATAAACTCAAATATGAAAAAATATGACCCTTTTTTTAAAGTTGGTGGGTCCCAACAAGACACAAATGGTAAAAAATGGTAGGTATGACTACTGTTCCAACAGTTCTTTTTCTTCTACTAATGAGCAACAAACAGAGACTAAGAGTTTCTTGAAGAAGTTGTCTTATATGAGTTTCATTTAAAAATTCTTTTAACTAATAAATCAGTTTCAGAAAATTATTCAAACATATTCAAAAACAACTTATTAATTTTCAAAAGCAACTTTTACTTTTCAAAAATCTTGCTAAACTGACCCAAAATATCTGTATAAAAAGTAACAAATGCGGTTGGGCTAATTTATAAAATAGCAGTTAGTGCTATGTTGCCCTAGCATGGAATGAGGCCGTTAACAATTTGATCTGTTACAACTTGGGCCAACGTAGTCCTTTGGATGATAACACGTAGGCCCATTTAACAACTTGTGCCCAAGTAGTCCTTTAGGTGATAAATGTCCAGGCCCATTCTACATAGATCAAGCTGGCTGGTCCAGACTGAATTTCTTAGGTATAGGTAGGTATTGACAATTTGCCCATGATTTATTACAAAACAATTATGTTGTTTCCCTAATCCTTGACCAATATCACTAATCATTAAAAATATAGAATAAAATAAGATTAAGGATTTCAAGTTACAAAAGTTTTCCTAAATTATAATAAAAAAAATAATATGACAAAGAATTTAAATTGTCTACACATTTCACAACATCATTAGACTGCATGTGCATAGCAATTAATGTGTTAATAACCTTTTTCATTAAACCACCAAAGTTCAATTTTTTACTTCAATTTTTTAAGTGTAAAATTTTGAACTCTGATCGCTCGAGAAATATCATTTGGGTCGTTATAACTATAATATTTTAAATTTTATAATATCATTAGAAATAAGAATTGATCGAGTCTAAGTTACGAAAATGTCAAACATGAAAAAGAGATGGACATAAAAAACTAAATAAATAAATTATGTTGACCTTGTCATTAATAGTCAAAATTATTTGATGTTCCTTTCACAAATAAAATATCAAAAAATTATTAATATAATAAAAATAAAGAAAAACGATATCGTCAAAGCTTATCGTTCAATTTTTTTTCTTATTTTAATTAACAAAATCGAGAGTAAGTTTATCACTTTGACCAAAATCTATAATTCCATTGGCAAACTCAAATGGCAAAGGTTCTTTCTTTTGCGTTATAGAAGTATTTTTGATATAGTCAAAGCTTCAACAACAATTACTCAAGCATGGACATGGTTCGGAGTGAGCTGGTTCAACTTGGTAGATGAGCAAGCGACTCGTTGAATGTAATAATATAAGGGTTAATTCATTTGTACATAATGGATTTCCTCCTCTCATATAATGTGCGGGGTCCGCGTATATTTAAAAATCCCGACAATGTAGCCCCTCATCTTCATTGTGAGTAAGAGGTAAAAGATTCGGTAAAAAAAATTCGATACATGTAGTATGATCCATAATATAAATTTGTCTAACTACAAAATCATCTAATTGAACAGAGACAATAGTTGATCAGATATATTGAAAAGTCACGTGTAAAAGGACATACGAGCTAAACATTCTTAGGATGAAGACTCATACATTCTCGCCTCTGGCCCTTTGTGTCTATTTGGTTCACTAAAAAAATTGATTAAAATATAAGTTAAAATCTGTAATTGAAATTCAAAACTTTTCAATTTTTTTTTTTTTTTTTTAAGATTTATTAAAAATCTGATTCATATCAAAGAGACGCTAGTGGCTAAGGGAGAGGGCCCCACAAATAACTGGTCAACGGTCAAATCGCGCTTCTTAAAGCGCCGTGGTGTTCGAGCCATTCACATGACATGACAAACTCCCCATATTTCCACCATTCCCTATTCTCATTCAATTCAGTTATCGCATACCCAGAAAAATCTCATAAAGCAAAAACCAAGGAAAAAATGGCCTGCTTGCTGAATGAATCCGAATTCGACTGTTTCGACAGCTTACCCGACCCGATCGTACTCCTTATCTTCAACAACATATCTGACATTAAGTCTCTCATTCGCTGCCGATCCGTTTCCAAGCGGTTCAATTCGCTTGTCCCTCAGACGGACTCAGTCCTCCTCCGAGTTGACAGGGTAATCTCCGCCTCCGACTCGGAGTTTGACGATGGTGTTTCGTTTGTTTTCAAACTCTTCAAGTCGTTGTTCAAGTCACTTCAGGATATCATTTCGCCATACAGGTCTTCATTGCCTGACCCGACCCGGTCACAGAACTCTCCGACCCAGATCCTTCGAGGGTTCGACGGGATAAAGAACCTCCGAATCGAGTTGCCTTCTGGAGACCTGAGGCTCGAGAATGGAACAACGATTAAATGGGTGGCGAGATTCGGGAAAACCTTGAAGAGTTGTGTAATTTTAGGGTTCAGAAATAGTGGCGCGGGTTTGGAAGGAATGGTGGATTTTAATAATAATGGTGGCGCCGGTGTTGGACTTGGAGCTGGAGGTGGCCTGAAAATGCGCGTTGTATGGACTATAAGTGCTTTGATCGCGGCCTCTGCAAGGCATTACATGATGCTGGACGTGATTAGTGAGCAAAATCATCTTACAAATCTCATTGTAAACGACAGAGAGAACGAGGGAACTGTAATAGTAGACAAAGACGGACTGCAAGATTGCCGGAAATTGTCCGTCGAGGAAGAAATAAACGAAAGCAGCAACGTGACTGACGGCGGATTGTGGTGGAGGACTAATAGGACGACAGTACCTGCAGTGAGAATGAGGATGAGGCACGAGGCAAGAATGGAACTTTCTGGAGGAATGATAATGGAGGGTGCCACATTGGTGGTAGTGCGGCCGGTGAGCGGTGGTGTGGAGCGGAATGAGATGGAGGAGCAGAGCGGCGATATTGAATTGGCCGGCGAAGCATTCGGAAAAGAAGGAATTTATGCTGAGGCTGCAGAGAGATTGCTCAAGAGCAGATGTTATATTCTTGAAATGAACTCCTTTTGATTTACACGTTTGAATAATCTCAGTTAATTGTATTTCGTCGTAAATTTTGTTGGCAGATTTGTACTTGTTTAGGTATTGGCCATTCAAAAATATTGTAATATTTGTAAATATTTAAGTTGTTTTGTATTGTTTAATGATAAATGTTGTTGTTCAGTTTGTAAGTAAAAATAAACGAAATACAGAGTATTTTTCATTTGGCCGTAAATGGAAACAAGTACATGTCCAGTGATGAAGCCAAATGTATTATGTATCAGACTATGTTCAACAGGCTATAATAGCTAAAACAGGAAATACTAGGCATAGGAATTCCATCGAGCTAATATTTTGACACCAGGGATGGACAGAAACATACAATTTTTTAATCATACATTTCATCAACTTTTATTAAAATTTACTAAAAATCTTATTAACAAAGCTGAATAGAGACCGAGTATTATCGACGTTATGATTGATGCATGGAATGGTGAAGTCCTGAAAGATTTGCAATCTATGCTTGATGATATGAGTTCGGCTTTATATCCTTTGCTTGATGATATGGGTTGGGCTTCGAGGTTCAATTCCAATGCCTTTGTTAAACGCAAGTTACATGACCATAAAATATAACAAGTCATTATACAATTGTACATTAACTACTTCAAGGATAAAGTGCAACCATCTAAAGCGCATTTCGTAGAAGAATCCATCTTTTTCACATGTTTCGTTAGTAGAGCTCGATTTCTAGTATAACTTGGTATGAAGAAGATGTGATTTTTGAATGTATGTGTATCAATTATGATGAAAAGTTGCACCTTATGCATGTGAATTGGAAGTGACTCCAACAATTTTCGATCATGAGTCATAAAATGTTCTTGCAAAGAAGGTGATGAAAAATATATCTCTAAAGTCCCCCGAGACATCAAGTCAAAAATTGAGTATTATCGTATAGTGTATGGGGGAGAAAATGGAAGTGATGTTCTCAGTGAACCTCAATCTTATCAATATATTTTCCGACAACAACTTGGCCTCCGAAAGTAATAGTGTGCCAAAAGTCTATTGAAGCTCGACAATTGATTTTAATAGTCTGACTTATCAACTAGCGTCCATAAGTTTTTGCTGGCAATAAAGACCAAAGAAAGTCAGTATGCTGGACTTTTATGTATGGGCCAAAGCAGTTCCATAAAATTCTTGCCTGCAATTAATCCGAACTGATTCATCAATCAGTGAGTGAATGACCAATGAATAGTGACAAAGGCTTCGTCGAAATCAAGTCGAGGTCGAACCCTTCCAATCGATGATCATTAATCAGAAGGAAAGGCTACTGGAACTAAGGGATGACTATCCAATGTACCTTGCGGCTTCGTGATCGAATATTGACTTCAGGTAAGAACACCAAATAACTATTCTCACATATGGATTTATCAAGATTATTCCATTGATTCCCTCCATAGATTAAAACACCTATTCTATTATCTATACATACATAATAACTTGGTGTCACATCATCTATGTGAGGGGGCGATCCTATTTCTCAGATGGAATGCTATCTTCATCGTTTTCGCAGTTCATCGACTTCATAATCAGAGTTTTACCGACAAAATTAGTTCAGTCGTATTTAGCTGTCAAAAATGTTTGTTGTCATTGTTTCAAATCAAAGAATTAGGTATCATATACACATTTTGTGTTCTTTTAAGTCATTCTATTTGTGCATGAAAGGAACACAAGAAGCATACACGTGAACATTCACTTGACAAAAATTGACAACTTTCTATTCTTTCCATAATTAGACGAGAAAGTAGAAATATGGACGCACTAAAATACAACAACTCCACAAATGGAGATCCCTAAGTTTCTTGCAGACTTAGCCATGTTGTCAATAAAGTTAAGTCGACTAAATCAAAAAACTTTCACGTATCAAATGACTACAAAGTAAGATTGATCCAAGTTAGTTCGAGGAGGACTATAAGCTACTTTTAAAACTCTGATACCACGATATAAAATTTGGGTTCACTACAACAAAAATAGTCTACGGCAACGTTAAAAAAATGTTGCCGTAGGCCTACGGTAACCTTTGGACGTGTGTTACAAATCGAGGTGTTGTCGTAGAGTAGGGAGATACGGCAACGTTTTTTGAACGTTGCCAAAAGTTTTCG
>CAIGRF010144902.1:0-22852 GCA_903798235.1 Fraxinus ornus
ATTGTATCTAGAAAAATGTAGAAAACATTTTGCCACGAAAATTTGTGCTATCAAACACCCTTAATTGGCTAAAGTTAGAAAATATTTTCCTTTTCCACCCATTTTCTAGGCTATCAAACGGACCCTAAGGACACTTTAGTTTTTTCTTATAAAAAGTTTGATGTTTTTAATGATCAATTGGATAGAAACCATCTAAAATAAGTGAAACGTTAGGGGCTTGCTTCAAGATTTGAATGATGGGGACCATTTGCACAATAATCTTATGGGTTAGGGATCATTTACGGCCGATGGCTCTTATCATCTAATTTTATTTCATAATGCCCTACTCAAGCACAACAAAAAATGAAAACGATAAAAAATAGGAAAAATGCAAATCTATAATATATTAAGTTCATGTTTGGCCCATATTAAAATTTTAATACATTTTTCTCTTTTTTCTTTTCAACCACATATTCTATAATAAAATAATATTACACGTAAATCAAAAACTTTTTCTTCTGTTTTAATCACATATTTTCTCAAAAATTACCATCTCAAAATATATTATTTCCAAAAAAAATCTCATTATAATGGGGGGCCAGGCTAATATCATATCAAATGAGAATCATATTTTTGGACAATTCTAACATTACTATAATTGAATTATTTCAATAATACCTTACTTTTTATTTTAAATATATATTTAATTTATTTAACCATTTAATTACCGTCAATGTATATGTACATTTGACAGTTTCATTTCGTTTGTATACTTTCATTAATGTATGAATTTTCTATTATTAATTCTTAATTAATTAACATTTACATTCATTTAATTAATATCTATCTTCACTTATGTGTTTAAGTGTTATTAATTCTAATTAAAAGTTAATTATAATTTTACATTCAAGAATTCATTTCATTGTTCATGTCCATGTATACTAATTAACATCTAATTCATTTTATTGTTCATTATTAAACATGCTTAGAATGTTTTCAAGATATCTGTTCGATACCTTGTATCAACACTTTCTCCAATGTATGCAAAAAGAGATGCCGCTCTTAGTGATGTTCACCAACCGTTGTATCAAAGTAAGATTTTCACTTGAAAATCAACAAGTCTCTAGATTCCGTCTAACGATCATGGAAAAGCCAAAACTTGTATATAATAAGTCAATACTGGGTCAATCTAGTTAGGGGCCGATCGACCATAGGTTCAAATCCGCCACCTTTGTTGTGGACATCATGTGGTTATCAGGTGATATTTTGAATATAAGTCAACAATATGCTTGATCACTAAGGGTGCGTTTGATTTTCTATTTTCAATCTATGTTTTAGTTTTGAGTTTTGCAAAACACTGAAACGTGTTTTATTTTGTGCATCTGTAAATGCATTTTCAAAAACAAGATTAAACTCATAACATAAAACTTAAAATACATTTTTGACGTTTTGAATGTTTCCAGTGAAAATTCTGAAAACATTCGAAATATGGAAACAAGTGTTTAAATAAAAAAATTTAAATGAAAATTTAAAAATAAATAATTTCAAAAAAGAAAAATATAAAATTCTAACAAATATAATTTTAAAATTTTTAAAAAATAAGAATTTTGAAAAATAAAATCTAAAATTCTAAAAAATATAATCATAAAAATTTCTAAAAAAATTAAAATTATAACAAATAAAAAAAATATTTCAAAATTTTAACTTTAAAATAATATTTAAATGAACATAGATAAAAATATTTGCAGTCCAAGTCATTAAATTTCATTTTTATTTCATATATTTGAACTCAATTTAATACTTTTTTAATTTTCACGTTTGTAGCTGAAAAAAATGTAAAATTTTGATCAACTTTAAAATGTATATATTACTTAATAATATATTAACATAAAACTGTTCTATTTTTATAGAATAATAAAATCTTCATAGAATAAAATGTCATAAAACAAAATTTTAAAATTTGTAATCAAATGTATTTTCTAATTTTCTGTTTTGAGAAATAATTTTTTAAAATAGTAATACAAATGAATTTTTAACAATCTTAAAAGACGACATGAAACAGAAAATTAAAAATGAATCAAAATTCAAAGTTGAGCCGCTGTTTGGGTCACATTAAAATTGTTATTATCATTCTTCTACTCATTTTCAACCACACATTCTTCAATAAAATAATATTTTTCATCACATCAATAAATTTTCCTTCATTTTCAACCACACATTCTGCATCAATTTATTATTTTAAAATACATTCTTTCAAAATAATGTGGCTCAAACACACCCTGAAATACAAACCAGACCAAACCAAACGAACCTAATCTTTGTTTTTATCCCTACCAAACACATCTGGACTATCCGTTATGCCCAATGCAAACGGCGCTCTGTCTCCGCTGTTTATTATTTCCAAGCAAATTCCATTTCGAGTCCTTTTACATAAATACCCTTTATTTTTCACTCTTATTTCAATTTAACCCCCAATTTATAACTCAACTGCCTCTGGCCATTTTCTCCAACTCATGATTTCATTATTAAATTCTTCAAATGTCGATGCAAATTGTTCACCATTTTGTACTGTTCTCTCAATTTCTTCCCCATTTCTTTGACTATTTCTCGAGTATATATAAACACCTGTGTGTATACAATATAATTGAATAGTTTTACGCGCAATTTGAACTCAATTGGAAGAGAAGTCGAGTAAAAAGAGGAGAATTTTGAAGAAATGAATCAAATGATGGTGGTAGAAGCGGCGATGGAGTTTCTGATGCCGTCGTGGTGGGAGGTGCAAGTCACGGTTGCGGCAGTGGCCTTCGTGTTGGTGGCGTACTGGTTTTTCACTCTAGGTGGCGAGGCATGCGGCGGCTGCTTTGATCGGATGTCAGTTGATGGTTCCGGTGGCAGTGTAGATGTAATTGACGAAAGAGACCAGGTCATATTTATTATTTTCGCTAATTTGGATTGATGGTTGCAACTTTGACGTTGATTTGTTTTTT
Source organism: Fraxinus ornus (assembly GCA_903798235.1). Taxonomy (NCBI): domain Eukaryota; kingdom Viridiplantae; phylum Streptophyta; class Magnoliopsida; order Lamiales; family Oleaceae; genus Fraxinus; species Fraxinus ornus. The sequence goes on from CAIGRF010144902.1 coordinate 2,967, forward strand.
GGATCAACAAATTGTGTTGATTTCTCTTGAGATTTCAATTTTCCTCTCTCTCTCTCTCTCTCTTTTTATTTTTCCTCGAGACGCAGTCGATGGAACAAAAAGTTTAAATTTACTTATTTTTGTACTTTATTTATTTGTAACTGCCAAGAACATGTATATTCGAAAAATTTATATTGACATATTAACGGATCACTTTTATATTTTATTTCATTCACTATTGTTAGTTCCCGGAGTAATTTATCACTTGTTTGACATGCAGTTGTGCACTTATTTTGTAGATGGGCCAGTTTAAGGGAGACCCTGAAACTAATTCTGCATATTTAATCAAGGTAACTTTATTTTTGTGATGGCAACTATCTTTTGGTTTTTTGAGCATTATAGTGATTCTTGTATTGTTTTTATATATAAAAGCGTCCTTTGCAACTATCATAGTCCAATTAACACTTGAGATATTATTTCATGAGTTTCAGGTGGAACTTTTAGCAGCAAAGAATCTTATTGGTGCAAATTTGAATGGCACATCAGATCCTTATGCAATTATCACTTGTGGTGCAGAAAAGCGCTTCAGGTGAATGCAATTGATTTGGTCTTGTCTTGGCCTGAAGAATTGATGAGTTTGAAGAGGCATACTGCATTCTTCTTCTAATTTCAAGTTGATTATGACGTAGGATGAAGACAAATATTTGTGAGCATCAATGTCATTTGATATTGATGTCTGTTTTTACCATTGATTTTATATTAGTAGTTATTGTTTTCTGTTTATAAAATCCTAGTGGAGTACACATTTCATTGGCAATGTAAACTTCATTAAGGGGCATTTTTAGTGCCAATTTTGCATTCATACAAATACAGGGTTTGTTGCTTTTTCCCCTTTTAGCAACCTAAATGATTTCTATTTTTCTGTTATTTTATTCTGTGATTTCTGAACTCGTCGTGAATTTGTAGCGTAGTTTTAGATCTATACTTAGTTTTCTTTGTTTACATATCTTATTAGCCAATTGAATGAAGTGGACTATTTTGGAATACTATGTTTCTTTATAAATTTTCTTGGTTTATCTGTGAAATGTGGTGGTTCCAAATTGATTTTTAGTGGGAAATGATATTTGTATCTGTCTTCGTGAGCTGTATCCCTTTTATCTTGATTATACACAATTTTTTAGGTTGGAGTTTGCCATCTCATACAAATAGAGAAAATGAATAATTTACTTTAGAAATTTGTCTGCATGATGACTATTGCGTTTGGAACTGCAGTCCTCTTTGTGCTTTCTACAGTGATACGTTGTCCTTTAGAATGACATTATTGGATGCTTTAAAAATTTGAGCTATGTAATCTAAGTGCTAGTTAGGAATACTTTTAATTGTATTTTTTATTTTCTTGTATGCATGCTTTATATGTGTCAGTATGAGGTCAGATGTACCTTTATTGCGTACTAATACAAAGATTTGTATTCATATTCTTAAGATTCATATGGTGATTTTTTGCAGTTCAATGATTCCAGGCTCTAGAAATCCTATGTGGGGAGAGGAGTTCAATTTTTCTGTGGATGAACTTCCTGTACAGGTAGTTGTTTTACATCCACACTAGTGTGATTAAAAGCGTGAAATTTAACTTGGCAATTGGATCGCATTATGATTGGGTTGAAGCCAATTTTGCTATAAAATTTTATTTATCAAAACAAAAGAATACTTTTCTTACTTTGTCCTCAACAAATTAAAGATTAGTTAATGCCAGATGGAATAGATCCAATTCAGATGAATCTGTGGTTTAGGCTATCAAATATATTTGAATATAATTTTGATTGCTGAAAAACTTCATGGGAACCTTTTTCTTTGGAATGCTTCTTTGAGTAATGTTCAAATCAAATATGTTACTTCCGTATACGTTTCAGTTATATCGTAATCCTAAGGTTTTATGTCATCCCCTAAAACTATGGTATCTAGCTCAGATTAAGTATAGAACTGGAACTATACAAGCTTTTCTTAAAATAATATATACCAATCTAAGTAAGGATTTTCAACTGAATTTGAAAATGAGAAAGATTTAACAATTATAAAGCAGATTTATAAGTACAGTTTTTTTTTCCCTTCTTTTGTTTCTGAAATGTGCATTGTTTGAGTATTCTAACAGGTATGTGTTTTGTATTTCTGGTTCTTGAACTGATTCTTTTATGAATTTGTATGGGCAGATTAACGTGACAATATATGATTGGGATATAATTTGGAAAAGTGCAGTTCTTGGTTCAGTGACAATTCTTGTGGAAAATGAAGGACAGACTGGTGCTGGATGGTATTCTCTAGACAGTACATCAGGGCAGGTGCCATATTGTTCAAATTCTGCTCTCTGAAGATTTACTACACTTTGATTGATAGTTATTTTGTGATTAAGTCAATTTTTTTTGTTTGCTATTCAGGTCTGTCTTCATATTCAAACACTAAAGCTACATGTGCATTCTCCCAGGTATAATAATTTTTAGTTTTTTTTGGATAATTATTCCCTTTTTGGATAATTATTCCCTTGTCATTCTTGTTCTGCTAGTCATGTTGACTGTTAATGAGAATCTAACTGGCTCTTTTGTTTACATAGCTATAGTTTGGACTTTGGGTACATTTGATATGTTTTAGCTCTGACTCCATCTGGTCGGGAAAATGCTTAGTTATTTGCAGGGGAAACATAGGAAATTTTTCAGTTTAGTATTATTTTTTATCTGAATTGTTGAAGCTATGCTATTTTTTAACCTTAGAGCTGTGTTCTGTAAGTGGTAACATTTGCTATTTGTTGTTTTTAACACATTATATCAATCTTTGAAAAAATAGAATATTCCATTTCATGCAATTTGTTATATATATATTTCTGCCGGCTCTTAACAAATGGAACTGTTACTTTCTGTTTCAGATATGAATGCTAACCTGAAAAATTATCATGCCACGTCTTTTCCTCACTGACACTTCTTTTTTAGTAAGCTACTGATATTCCTGAGCCATTGCTCTTATAGGCATTTGAATGGCTACGCTTGTGCTAACAAGCGAAGGATGCCTAAGGATAAACAAGGGCCTACAGTTGTTCATCAGAAACCTGGGCCACTGCAAACAATATTTAATCTTCATCCTGATGAGGTATGGTTATCAACTTATTTCAAAGACATGCTTAATTATTGACATCTCTTTGGAGTGATTTCAGTTTAGGTTTGGGCGGGCAAAATGTATTCACTTTTTTATTCATATTAGTTGAATGGAGTTGATGATATTAATTAGGGTGTTTTCCAGGTTGCCGAACATAGCTATTCTTGTGCGCTTGAGAGGTCATTTTTATATCATGGCCGTATGTACGTATCAGCATGGAACATCTGCTTCCATTCTAATGTATTTTCGAAGCAAATGAAGGTCAATCTCTGAACTTTGGTTGCCATGATTAATTTAGCTTCTGCTGAGAGTTCATTCTTTTCAAAAAGAAATCCTTTAATATTTTCCATAAAATTTTAATTATGTCTAAAGTTTTCAGGATTTAATGTATAATATTATATGTGATATGTTTTTTATTGTCAGGCGCATGTAACTGGTCCTCATATATCATATTCTCAAGAGCTCTGTTGAAAAGTTAATGGTGTCCCTTTTACACGATTAGAAATATAAAATCAGCTGTTTGTTTTCCCAACTTTTGTGCATATAGCAGGATCTCTACATCTTATGTTCTCAAGAGATTTTCTTAACTGTTCACGTTTCTCATTTTACTATGCATGTCTTGAAATTTTGGTTACCAGATGCATAGAATATATCTGAACCACTGGCCTAAAAGCTTAGCTTAAGCTGTCAGATAAACTCAAATGTGTATCATTTAAATCTTATCTTCAACACAACCCTTACGTGTAGACGAGATTCATTTTTCCCCATTGAAGTTTACATGTGCACAATTTTTAATAAATGAGTAGCAAGACTTGAACACAGGATGTTTGCCTGCTTTGATACCATGCTAAGCCATATGGTCTAAAATCTTAAATGTAAATCCCATTTATATCATTTAAATGTTATCTTCAATAATATACACATTTGACCTAGGAAGTGACACTTGGATTAAAGACTTATGTTGATATCCTGCTTCCTTTGTGCAGAGCCATAAGCAATTCATTTCATGAAGTTAATTATGTAAATGTTTAACAATGGAATAATATTATTAACGTAAGCTGTAAATCTAGTATAAATGGACAAGTGCTAGTACCTCGAGAAAAAAAAAAAAAATTAGAGCAGCAGAATGCGCAAAAACCATCAATAGAAGGTTTATCAACGTAGAATATTTAACTTGATTCTCGAGGCTTATGCATAAGCATAGGTGAATAAAAGATGACTTCTTGAGGCTTGCCTTGATCTCAAAGTTGAACACTTTGAGAATTCACCCCAACTTTACTACTTCACTCCAAAAGTCACCTTACAAATGCCTTTCAGAGTCATTGTAAAGAATAATTTTGCAGTATACACATTTTAGTTATACAGAAAGAAGTCTTGGAAGTTAATTAGTCTCCATGCTGGTTTACAATTTATCCTATTTGCAATTATCTACATTTGGAAGTATATTTTTGGTGCTCTTTGGGGAATTCATCTTGACCAGACATTCTCTGTACCGTTTTGACTAACCTAAGCAAAATCCATTGGAAATACTCGAGTGTAGGCCTCTTGACAACATAGCTCTCTTCTGTAATAATCTGATAGCTGATAAGTAGTTTTGGTGCCTCCAAGCACCGTGTGATGCCTCAGTGACGTAGATATCATGCCAAGGAAACATATTTTCTTCACTGCTCTTAGTAAAAGGTTGAATCATGTTTTTCCCCAAAACCTAGGCTCTGGGTCTACCTCTTATTGAAGGCATTTGCTTAATGTTGCATGTTTTCTATTGGATTTTCGGATCTATGGTGGGATGCCTATTTTCTTAGAAACCATCCAATGAATTTGAGTCAAAATTTGCACACGTCTATGTTAAGATAAATATTGAAGGCTATACTGTTTTCAAGCATCTGGTTTGAAATGAACAATTCAATTAAGGCTTGTGATTGTCCTTTTGGATTTGGACTTCAGCTGTATGCTACTTGGTCTTTCCAGGCACTGCTTCTCTTATGTTTACATTTCCATTTTGACAGGTAATTATACCAATTGGAGACATAGATGAGGTACATGCTGCTTCCATATCCTCTTGCGATGCTGAAATTTTGATATTGCCAGTGGGCTTTAAATGTATTGATAAAATCAACTGAATTTTTAGAGTTTTGCCATTTCAGATAAGGAGGAGCCAGCATGCATTTATCAATCCAGCTATTACTATAATTCTTCGTATGGGTGCTGGTGGACACGGCGTGCCTCCTTTAGGAAATCCGGATGGTTAGTAATTAGGTTTTCATCTAAGTTACTCTGATGATTTTTTGATCTATAGTCTCTCATATGTTTGAATGGGGCATGTAGTCAACTACTTTATAAGCATTTGTAAAATTCTTCTGGTCATATGCACCTTCAAATTTTGCACAAGTTCATAGAAAGTATACTCTGATGTGATGTCACAAGATGAAAAGAAGTTGGTATCACCTTTGAAATTGGCATTGGAATGAAGTTACTGTTAAGCTGCGGAAATTTCTTATTTCCCAGGGGCTGCTTTAATTGCTTTCTGCTTTGAAGTATATAGTGATGTCTAGATTACGCAGCACATTCTTTGCTGCTCACACATGGATATCGTGCCATCATAATGCTGCATTTTTCGTCAAGCCCTAGAGTGATGTGCTTGACTCTATTTGCTTCCTGTTTGAAATATATAATGATTCAGTGACAGGTAGACTTATCGACTTCAATGTAAATCCGTCTCTCTTATTGAACGAAACAAAGATGTGGTCATTGGTGTTAGTTAGAGCAGGTTTAGAAAGGGTTCTGCTGATGTTATTGTCATTTGACAAGCCTATTGGTAGTTGGCACACTCCCAGTTTGTGAAAATTAGACTTGGATAGAAAAAGTTGACTTTGAAGTTTCAAGTGCTCAGCAGTTCTCATTTTAAATATTTATTTATAATATCTCCTTCCTAATGTTGAGCTTCAAGTTAATTGTTCAATTTCTTTCCACGTTGTCATTTATTTTTCTAGGCATATATATAATTTAACTGCAGAACAGAGCATATCTCATGCATAGTGGCTTCTGTACACTGTGGGGCCTTTACATTGTGGATTATGTCATTGTGAAACTGATGGCCCATTCATGGTTACAATGTACACATGGTAAGCAGTAAGTGGATGTGGTTAATACTTGACTCACGGTTTATGTAGCTCAGATGGTAATCACGAAATAGTGGAACTTAATCTGAATATTATGTGTAGGACAAAAATAGAATATCCACAGTATCATACGTCATCAAGATAGTCTGTTAGATTGAAACCTACATTTCCAAGCTAAAGAACAACATTGACCAAATAAATCTGAAACTGGCAAACTTTGAAAATCTGAATTGCAAAATTCGTGTACTATAAACGAAGGAAAAGAGTAAATAAGAAAAAATATTAGGATTCTAAAAATGGACCAAAAATCATGTACTTTAGAGGTGTTTCTCTCTTTTTGGTAGACACATTGACACGTTTAGACATTCATAAAGCATGAAAGAGAGTCTCTTTTATTTATTTGAGATCATGTAATGTAACAATCATAGCAAAAAATAAATAAATCTAGGTCATAACTATTTTTATATTTGTTGCGAGAGAAAGTGGTAATAGAAGATCTGTTTCTGGAAGCTTTGTCCATGATCTGCGACACAATTCACATTTAATCTTGCAAGAGAAACTAATATTCAACGATCAGTTTCACTGTAACTGCTCCAATTTGGTATTTCCATCTGCAGATAATAATTTATAAGCCAAAAATATGCATTGATTTTGTCTATAACCTTTTCCATTTATGATGTGGACTCTTTTGTACATTTATCAGTCTTGTAATCCATTTCTTTCCTCCAGGTCGCGTTAGATATAAGTTTGCATCATTCTGGAACAGAAATCATGCACTGAGAGCATTACAACGTTCAGTAAATAACTATCATGCAATGTTAGAAGCTGAGAAGAAGGTATGATTCCCTGCTTTGTTAAGTCTTACTTTTCTTTTTTGATAAATTAATAGGAATCTTCTTAATAGGATTACAAGAAATCTGATATTAGAGGATAAAGATGTCCTCTTCAGACTTGCGAAAAAGTTGAAACAGAAAGAACAATTCATGATCCAGTGAGAGCTCCTTGAGCAATTTGGTTCTGAAAATGTCTGCAATGTCTTTGGGACCCTAAAAATTCACATTGCAGCAAAATGCTGCACTTATTAAAAATTGCTTATAATCTTCAAACCACAATACCACTGGATAGTCTGGAAAAATTCCTTAACTTTTCCACAATTAAATATTCGCGTATTACTGTAAACATCTGCACCACGAATTTTAAGCAAAAGCTGAAAAGAAAACTAGATGATCATGACTTTCCTCGTGTCTTCACATTGAAGTTCAAATATCAGGTTCTATTGAGCCTTTATTTCTGCATCAAATCTTGTTGAACACCTTAAGACCCTTTAACCAAGTAAATATTTTGTCATAGAGGAATTTTGTTTCCAAAAAAAAAAAAAAGTTAAGTCAAAGGAATCTCTAGAGGTAGTATCAGAGTCTAGGGAAGATAAATAAAAAATTTAGAGGAAAAGATCTCACGTCCTAGTTTCACTCACTTTTAGTGAGATAGTGTGGCACCGTGGTTCATCATGTAGGTACGTTTGAGTTAAACACCAGTTGACCATAAATAAAGAAGCTTAGGTCCCATGGAAGGTGATATTATACAGATATCAATCTTAGTTTGCACAAGGAGAGATTACTAAGAATAATGTGCAGTAGTTGCACAGCCAAGAACAATGTGCATTACCAGTACAAGGAAAGTGATTTCAGACTCGTGATACTGAAATAATTAGATCATACCTATGTTGGATCGGTTTTTCCTTTCGCCATCGTGGACCAGTGTTTGGATATTAAAGGAACAAATCTTTTGGAATAAGTTACAAGTCGGAATAATATATATAATTGTAGAAAATTATTATTTTATAATGAGAGAATTATTATGCACAGTTGAAGTAAATTCTAATTAAGTTCAATTAAACAGTGATCACTCCATAATTTGAGTATACGTAGCAATTGAATCTATGAAATATAAACAAGATTGATTCAACCCAAGAAATCCAAGAATCAACGTTTGAACTTGGATGTTAAATAAACTGTACTACTTGTACCAAGTACTTCTATCTGCTTCTATAGCTTCTACTCAGAAGATATTGCTGGACTAGAACGCACTACAAAATATCAATCTTAGTTTGCACAAGGAGGGATAACTAAGAATAATGTGCAGTAGTTGCACAACCAAGAAAAATGTGCATTACCAGTACAAGGAAAGTGATTTCAGACTCGTGATACTGAAATAATTAGATCATACCTTTGTTGGATCGGTTTTTCCTTTCGCCATTTTGGACCGGTGTTTGGATATTAAAGGAACAAATGACTTGGATGTTAAATAGACTATACTACTTGTACCAAGTACTTCTATCTGCTTCTGCTAAGAAGATATTGCTGAACCAGAATGCACTACAGATTAATCAATCTCCCATTATTGTTGTTGGCTAATGCGTACATCATGTAGCAGCTTATTTTGACTGTGTTGGGTTCTTCATTAGAAAATTGATTCTGTTACTAGGAATATGATGAGGTGTCTTCTCATCTTTGCAAGTGTACACCTCCTCTGTATGGCACTGTTATGATAAACAATTATTTGATTCTGGTGATTTGATGACATGGACCGATTTCAAGAAATGTTGTACTCTTTCTATTTCCGTCCTTGACTACTGAAAATATCAGGTGGTATATTTTGAATGTGTAGGTTTCTCATTAAAATATTAATTCTGTTTCTAGGAATTGGACATACGGAGTGGTTCCATAGATGAGATGTTCACACATATTCTATAGTAAATTTTTACTTCCATAATAGTATAGTAATAATCAGTGACGCAACATTTGTGATTTGAAGAACTGGATCCGATTCAAGAACATGTTGTGCTTTTCCAAAGGACTTTGTAGAATTTTTGACAATATCAAATCCTCACATATATGGAGTAATTTTAATTGCTATGCTTCTGAGCAAACCAACAAAGATTGACTAGTTATTAAAGAAGTCTGATCATGTGATTATATTTGTGCCAGTAATGTAAGATGAATAATGCATTGTAGTGGTGAGTTGCTAATTTCCTAACCCTGTTATTACATTTTAGATCTGATCCTCTTCAATGGTTTGAATATCACCTACACTGATTGATTTTTATTGGAGTACACAGGAAAAGGAGCAGTCAGCATTGCGTGCTCATAGCAGCTCCACCAGAGGCGGTAGGGTTCAATCTAGTTTTTCAGAGGAAAGTCTGCCCAAAATTGAAAAGTTTCAACCATTCATCAAAGAGGAAGTGCTTTCTGGCATTTACAATGTATACATGATCCAACCCTTTTTTTCTTTTTGTATCCAAATATAGCCTCATATAGATCAAATTGGTTCTTGTTTAACAAAATGATTATGCAGGATGTCTTTCCATGCACAGCAGAGCAATTCTTCAAATTTTTGCTGGATGATGATTCCAATTTTACAAATGAGTATCGTACAGCGCGACGGGATACTAATCTCTCTGTAAGTAACAATGTCTGGCTGGAATTGTTGAATCATCAAATTTTGGTCAATAAGAACGGCTGGATAGTTTTATATCAGACTCTTGTCTACGTAAACATCAGCATGCCTACTACTCAGCAACACACCTCCCCGAAAATGTGCAGGAAAAAAAAACAGATTTATCACAATTGCTTGTGACTCACTTTGCATTGCCAATAAAGCTTCACCAAAGACCAGCATAAAAATTATATTTGCCTAAGTTAGGCACTCCTCGGTTCTGAAGCCTAAAGCTTCATGCAGACTAATGGACTGCAATAGATGGCTGGCATAGGGTCACCATAATCTACATCCTGTAGGTAAAAGAAAAAAGACAATATGATCTGCATCCAACTCATGTAGATTTAATCAAATTGTTATTAAAGAAATTGTTTTTTACTTCCTTAATTATTTATACAACCATGCAGAGGTCTAACCAACTTTTATGTCAGCATTTTTTCTAATTCACTGGATTTAGCATCTTCAAAAACCATCTCAATTTTACTGTTATGCTAACTTCAGATTGGTCAGTGGCATGCTGCTGATGAGTATGATGGTCAAGTTAGAGAAATTACTTTTAGATCCTTGTGTAACAGTCCTATGTGCCCTCCGGATACAGCAATGACAGAGTGGCAGCATGCTGTCATGTCAGCAGATAAGAAAACTCTGGTGAGACCATTTATTTCTTATTATCAATTTATTTGGGTAGTTTCTTGTACCGTCATGTTGATAATTTTCTTTTACATTTTTTTTTAAAATTTATTAGGTGTTTGAGACTGTACAACAGGCACATGATGTTCCATTTGGTTCATACTTCGAGGTACGTAATGCATTTATTCAATCAATTTTACATTTTCTTTACTGTCAATAAATGAAGATTAAGAATATATTAGAATATTATACATACTGATCATCTCTAACTTCCGGATTTTGGGTGGTGAATGATTGTTTTTCTTTTCTTTTATTCTGTGTGTGGTATCCATCTTTTCTTAATGTCCTGCACCTCAATTTATCTCTATGTAAATATGTTTACTGTGTCAGGTTCATTGTAGATGGTCTTTGGACACAAACTCTGAGGCCTCATGCACTTTGGACATTAAAGTTGGTAAGTTTCTTCTGTTTTTTAATCCTCTGGTGTTGTAGTTCTTCAACTTGTGTAATGCTACATCTACCAGAGGTTTACCAAAAACATATATAAAATCTGGCAAATGCACAGAGGTTGCTTAAATTAAATGTGACATGTGCATCAAAATCTGCATATTTAGCTCATTTGGCGGATGCCTTTCGTACATATTTATGGATAATAAAGTATTTGTCTGTCAACTTGGCAAACTTACAGCAGTAATCTATACAATTATCTTTCGTTTCTTGTCTTCTCTTCTTCCCTTTGTTTCCCTCGAAACAAGAATCATTTTTGTCTTCATTACTCCATTAGTCGTTACTATCTTCACCCATCAATGGATGAATTTCTGTTGCTTGGATTTAATTCCATCTAACTCATCTTGGTTAGACTAGTTCAACAATTTAAATAACTTTTGGCTTGAAAGCTCTAGTCAAGCGGCATATTACCTTTAATAGTCCTGTTCGAGCTGTTAATTCTCTGTATCTAAAAAATGTTAATGAATTAATGAGCTTTTCGGTGTATTTAAAACCAAATTAACTCCTATCTGGGATCAAACAACATAAGGATAACTTGAAATTTTTAAACAACAATATTAGAAGTTCACAATAAATTAGGTATAATTTACAAAGAGCTCCCAATATTAGATCGTTAAATCCATTGGGTGGCCCACATATGCCTTCTATATTCCCCCGACATTTATTCATCCTTTTCTTGGACTGCGAACTGGATAATTGCTGACATATCCTTTTAATCAACGTTTCTAACTGAAACCGTTCATCATTTGAATAATGTAGAGAAGTGAATATCAGTTGGGTTCTTTCTATAAGAAGGTTTTTTAATGTTTCGGTCTGAATTCTCCTTGCACCATGCTTTTAAATCCATGGACGGACTCAGTTTTCTTTAGTCTAAAGCCATTGGATTTTAATTACTTGAGCTACTTCCATCTGCTGTTCTTTTTTCCGTAACCAAGTTTAGTGTATAATTTCATGCTGATTCTTTGATCAACTTCATCCAACTAGTTACGTTTGTGTTCAATTTCTGTACACCATCTTTATGCATGTCATATTCTGCTTGATCACTATGGAGATTTCAAATTTTCACGATCCTCACAGGTGCACATTTCAAGAAGTGGTGTGTGATGCAATCTAAAATAAAAGCTGGTGCAATCAACGAGGTATATATTGCTTTTATTATTTACCCTTTTTGCATGTAATTGTTCTATTGATCAATTTTCTGCAACAAATTCATTATAATGACTTCCAACGTTGCAGTACAAGAAAGAAGTGGGTATAATGTTAGAGGTTGCTCGTTCCTATATTAAGTCGAAGACCTCTGGTGGCGAGACAAATAATATTGCCTCTTCTCCCGTTATTCAAGAGAATAGATAACTGATGATACATCCCGATACTAATGACTTCAAGTTTTGAGTTTCCTCTACATCGTTTGTTTATACGTATCACATCTTGAGCAACTGAGGTTGATGGGTAATTCACTCAATCCTTTGTATTTCTGTTTTGTGTGTATTTCCACCCTATCTCCTTTGTAGAGAACTAGCGGTGTGCTTCTGTAATTTATATAGAATATACTAGGTTATAATAATACGATTTTTTTGACTTTCTTTGTAGTATTATAGTTCCTGTAAGAATCATTCAGAATATATAACTTCATTTTATTTATTCCAATAAGGCCGTTATATTATCATATTCGTCTCCCCGGCACTGTTACTTAACAATTGTATGCATTAAGGGACTTGTATATTATTGAATTTTGAAGATTATCACAGTACCAAGTCCAACTATAGTTTGAGATGGTAAATAATCTGCAGTGTCTTCTGATTGCAGAGAGACAATGAAAAATAGTCATTCTTTACCATTTTTTCGTTTTGCAATTACATCGGCAATTGAATGGTCGAGTTTGTTTAATGTAGCTCGACCACCTTGACTACTAGCTTGAGTACATATGGACTAGTGAGTTGCTTGGTCAAGGTTAAGTTTGGCACCACAAAATCACCACATTTCCGTCATCGTGCATCGCCACTACTCGGATATGAAGACCTAAAAATTTAAATAACGAAAAAAAATATTCAAATTTGGGGATGAATTTTGGCCACCACTAACATCAATATTTTAGTCACCGATAAACATAACAACAATTCGAATATGAAAATGAAAATATCAATCTCAAGACAGGAAATGAAGAAATTTCAACTTTAGGGATAACATTATCATAATTCATATATAAAACTTTGGATTTAGGAGGGGTGTAGGGAATCAATTTTAGATCCAAATGCAAAAGTATATTATTCTTCTTCCTCTAGTTTGAAATTACGGAGTACCTAAAATTTGACAAGTAGGCAACAGAGTTTAAAGGAAAATCTTAGCAACATAACTTTAAGAATTTCATTTCAAATCCGGTGGTCTGTGGAGAGTAGCGCGGTGGTGGAGGATTAGCATTAGGATTATGATTAGGAGTAGGATTAGTGAGTAATTGAATTAAAATTAGAGTGTCAATTATTATTATTATTATTTTTGTTGACGTAGGAATTCGCACCCGCTACCCATGAATGTGCACTGGGTAAACCTCGCTCCATGTGCAGTAGCCCGCAAACCACACATGAAAGATAAAATGCACTAGGTAAGCCCGGTGCGACGGGCTCGATTGAGAAAGTGTTGACAGGGAATTCGAACTCGTGATCTTCGATCTCCACGTTCACCTGCTCCACCAACTCAGCCACTCTCGAAGGGGTTAGAGTTTGTCAGTAATTAATACAATAGAAAGATGGTGTTTTTCGTTGAGTACTTTCTTAATTAGGTTAAAAAGTAATTAAATTAAAAAGAAGGTAAATTTTGATTTTTTTTTTTGTGAAAAAAGGAGGTATGTGCTAATTTTCCCAAATTTTATCGACTCCCAAGTTGTTCGAGCCAATCCATCCAAAGCTATACACAGACGACGTTAGGCCTCGCACTTCTTAGTCGAACAACCCAACCCGAAATAAAATACAGATGGTGCCAAGTCCAAGTTTATAAGCAGCTCGAACTAATTTTTAGATAACTTTGCATCTATAGTCCTTGGTGAACAGTGATACACAAGAATTGACAAGAAAATACACAACAGAATGTGCTACTACACGATGTGCTTGGTATTATTATTTGCATTTTTCATTGGTTTCGCTCGAGCAGATCAGCATCTGAGTACCAAAGAATGTGAAAATCTGGGTTTCACGGGCCTTGCTCTATGCTCCGATTGCCACACCTTTGCTGAATACATCAAAGATCAAGGTACTATGTAATTTCTATCTATATATTTTCTTCCAGTTAATTTAGTTACTGGGTTTTGAAGATGATGTAGGATTCCTCTAAATTGTGTTTATGTGGGTTTTTCTTTGATTTCTATGGTGATTTCCACCCCACCCCAAAAGTTCCTTCTTTGGACCCTGAAGATCCCCAATTCCGTGACGCAAGATATTTGTTAAACGTTTTTATTATTGGTTTACTCTAAATTGTATAAATGCGTAGTTTTCTGGGCATTAAAATATTAGTAAAGGTATTTATACAATTTCTATGTATATGTTTTCTTCCAGTTGTTGTAGTTTCTGGGTTCGCAGATATGGAATTCCTTAACATTTGAATTGATTTTTGACCAATTCGTATCATTGAATTCATCAAAATTGTGGGCATTAAATTAATAATAGAGGCAGATAGCAATGAAATGTTTAATCTTTGAGTTTTCTTTAATTCACGGAAGTTTTATTTATTTTTTATTGGGATGTGCTAATTTTCTGCTATATTTTACTCGATGAAATGCATTTTTCTAAAGATTTACGATCATTTTTTGTATTCATAGGAGTTTAAGGGTAACATACACAAAGCTTTGTTCACAGAAAAGTGATTGTCTAAACCGATACTTTGTTGATTTTATTGGAGATGGTGTGCATTGCTCGTGTAGATGCAAATAAGTGTTTGTGTACGGTGTACTATCTTATTTCTCCAATTCTTATTTTCTTAGTCATTGAATATGCTTATACAGTAAAATCTCGATAAATGAATATTTGATAAATTAGTAACCTTACTTATCCCCCGTTTGGTCCCCATTAAATTTATAATCCATTTTTCTCTCTTTTCTTATCAACCTCACATTCTCCAATAAAATAATATTACACGAAAATTCAAAAAAAATTCTCTTTTTAACCACACATTCTTAAAAAAAAAAAACATAATTTGAAAAATTATAATCTCAAATAATGGCAAATAATGGGGGCCAAATGGATGCTTAATGCATAGCATAATGATTTTATTTAAAATCATTTAGGGCCTAACGAGAATATAAAATAACATTTGGTTAAATATGTAAAATAAAAAAAAAAAACGTATTTTGAATTTTTTACTTAAAAAGACAATTATTTTTTCAATTCAAATTTTTTTGCTTCTTTTTGAAAAAATATGCATATAAAATTTCTTTATTTTTCTTTACACTCCAATCAAACTCAACCTCTTCCTTAATTTTTTGTAATGCATATACCACATTCGGTGTTTTATTTTTCTTTATGTACCAAGTAATTATTTGAGGTTATGATGCTCGAAAAGGTTTCTTTTGTAGAAATAGTTGACAAAATGACTATCATTTAAATCGTAATTATTCTTGGTAGGTGCATTCAGTATTCCTTGAATATCTCTTCATTTGTTTGCTAAATTAAAATAACATATTTATAACTTTTTTTCTATTCTTATCACCCTTGAAATTGTTTCTTTTTTCACCCATGTTTAAGTTATAGCAAATTATTTATTAATTTCCAATGGCCGCAGAGCTAGTGTCTGATTGTTTGAAGTGTTGCTCTGAGGATTCTGACGATGCCACAAGCAAGGTATGGTTACCGATGATAATTGATTTATAATATCTTAGAACTTAATTTTTTTTCTGTAGAATTTGTGGTTTCGTATTCAGGTAGAATTTGTGCTTCCATATAGTTCATTTATAAAAAGTTAAGAGAGAGTATTTTTAAACCACAGGATGCATTTACCTACCATCCCATCCACCCACCCACCGAAAAGCAAATATATAAAAAAGATTCCACTCTATCTGAACTCCATTCGATCTGCAATTATAGTCTACTTCTTTTCCTTTGTCCCCGTGACTTTCAATCCTCCAACAGGATGGTCGGTCTTTAGTTGGTGCCCATGACATTTTGGCAAGCTTAATCTCAATTGGAAGGAGTGAATACGTCAATAAAATGGGAAGGACATGGAGAAGGTGGCGTGTTCCAGGGTTGCGAGGTGTTACCTTGGGAGAATGAGAAGAAAATAGTCATGCACAGTTGGGGACTAGGAACAGGATTTTCCATTTTGTATTTAATCTTTGATAGTAGTTAATCAATTGAATCTTGTGGCTTAGGATTTTGGTCTGATGATAATTCGAAAAGAAACCATCTGTGGCGATGCTATGCAATGCTTCACTCTTAGTTTTTATTCATCTCTTGCTCCCTTTCATGCAGTTTACTTGTGCTAGTTGTTTCATTCATGTCCATTTAGGTCTACATATTCATCTAAATGCTTTCATTAGTAATAATCTCAGTGCTTTCTCTACTGCGACCTTTCTTAAATGTGCCCAGAATTTGTTCTAACATTCTCAACATCTGGTGCAGTCAATTTATGTGAATGTAATTGTCTAAGCTTCGGTTCCTATAAATGTATTTTTTTTTTTTGGGTTCAACATTCTGTTTACCCGAAAGATATATATCAGAATGTTAAACTCTTAGCCAATTTGTTTGTCTGGGTGAAATTCTTTATTTACTTGTCTAAATTTCTTTTTCACATTTGTTTACTGCTAATAGAGGGGAATGATCAATGCATCAAATCTGAACATGGTTGCAGGTTATATATTCTGGTGCAATTTTAGAGGTCTGCATGAGAAAACTGGTCTTTTATCCTGAAATTGTTGGTTTTATCGAGGAAGAGAAGGATAAATTTCCAACCGTGAAAGTTCAGTATGCCTTTAATTCTCCACCAAAATTGAACATGTTGGATGATGATGGACAACTGAAGGAAACCATCAGGTTGGATTTATTTTTATATTGTTTGAAATGCTTATTCGAAAACATTAATGACATTTGATAAGGTAGACTAAACAACGTTGAATTTGGACCCCCCGGCACCATAGTTTGTAGCCACATGCTCTAATCCTCCCAGTTAAAACCCCATCTGATATGTTCCTGTGAGTACCCTAAATATGTTGATTTATATTCAACCTGCTCGCGAAGAGGCATACCAAAAAGATTCTGAATTTACATTTCTTAATTTTGATTGCTTTGTCATTGTTGTTCACTTGGCATTCGATTTTCTTTGCGTCTTCTTCTGCAGAGTTGATAATTGGAAGCGTGAACACATAATACAGTTTCTGAGGGAGAAAGTCAAACCATCATCAAACATTTAATGTAAGAAGCCCAGAGCTCTTGATTGCTTAGTTTGAATGTTTCCTTGCTTAATTGGTGCCAACTGGAACGATGTACGCTATACTCTATTTATATAGTGTGTGGCGATTCTAATATTCTAATGAACGATTCATGAATATGGATGACGAATCAAAAAAATTCTATACAATTCTGAAAAACGCTGAAAAAATATCATAGGAGATTTACGCTCCTAAGATTCTATTGTCTCGAGAGTCAATTTTGCAAGTTGAAGATTCATTTGACATCTCATGAAGTTGGTTATTCTGCGTTTAGCTTTTTACGGATTTGTTGAGCTTGGTACAAATATGTGCTGTTTAATGTTTATACAAAAGGCTTATGCTTCTATTTATTTCCTTTCCTTCTTTTCGTTTTCCCTTGGGGTAGTTGGGTGAGGCAATGAGGGTTTAGTGTCGGATATTTAAGCTGTATTGGGTTCAACTGTAGAGGCTCGTGACTCACTTGATCTTCAACTTATTTAAATATGTAAATCTATGTTCTTACGTGATGGCACTCATCAATTTATACGTCGAAGGAAAGTGGGCCCTCTTTTAATAAAATCTTATTCATTGACTACAACAATGCTAAATGTACAGAAAATTTGTGCCAAGGTTGTACAGAGTACTCACAAGATGTGGGTCTCACCTGATTTAAATATTATTTAAAAAAGTGGACCTTGTGTCTTCCCTTTTTTCTTTTTTTTTTTTCTTTCTTTATGTAGGACAAGGAAGGTTCCATTGACTAAGGGAGATGTAGTTACAATCGAAGGTTGGATATAGGTACACAATTAGGCACTGAGGCTAGCAGAAAGTGGGCCCTCTTTTAATAAAATCTTACTTCAACAATTTACTCCTAAAATTTAGTCGAGTTCCGTTTTTTTTTTTCAAAATAAAAAACTAATCCAGTAAAAATATTTCAAAAATGGTTTATGATTGTCGTAGTCGTTGCCCTTTTCCTTTCGAGGGGGCAATTTTTATGTTGTACTGACATTTTATTAATTCGTTGCATTGTTTTCTCAATTTATTCCCCGACTATAATAATTCATGTATTCCAAAAGCATGAGAACGTATCATAAAACAAAATATTATAATTTCCATTATATTGAATATCAGGGCTGACCTTGAGATTTTGGGTGCCTTGTGCGATATTTTAAAATAATGCCCCCTTTCATGTAATTTAAAAAATTTATTGGCACTAACAAAGATTGATCAACTCGCGCACTCTCAGGGGTCGCATTTATTGAACATATAAGCCTTTCATCCATAAGGATTGATCAAAAAAACACTGCTAAGTTTCCTGATATAAAAATAAACAGCTCTACAAGTTGGAACATAGAACTTTAAGAAAATCACTTTCTTTGATCATTGACAACTTCAAATTTATTATTTCAAATGTGTCCTGAAGATTATCAATTCAATGAAAATTAAGTCTTTATAATGGATATGAACATGGTATGCTACGAAATACACGAAAAGTGCCCATATCCACTTTCATAAAATTCGCAATAAATTATTGGGATTAAGAGTAATATAAATTGCACATCATGTAGCAGTGCCACTGAAGCTGTTACATGTGGTTTTCCCATTTTGCATCTTGAATGACTTATAATTGCCATGTTTTAATTCATAGTACTAGATCTTAATTGCATTTCATATGTCGAATAATATTAGGATCTATAAATGAGTTTTTGTAGGTAAAACTAGTATATTCAAAGGAGTAATGCTATTCAACACTACCATTGGCGTCAAGCACCGATGTAGGTGGTAACTCGTAACTGCAGACATTAAATGATAGATTTATTTAAATGCAATATCACATGATTTATTTAATAAAATCTGATTAACATTATCATATAAGTGTTGCCGATTGCTAAACTATCATAGGTGTCGCGTCGCAACAAAATTAGCGATTATAACAATCAATGACAGGATTATACTAAAACCAGGAAGACTAAAATAATGATTAATTTGTCTGTATTAGATATTAATACAATATAAATATCATCATAACTGAGAAATAGTTGATAATTACTGTATTTGCTTTCATGGCCAAAGGAATCAGTGTTTTTGTGTGCATTTTTCTACTTGTTATGATCAACACAGCAGAAGCTCTCCCTACAAAAGGACCTTCCTTTTCTTGTCAAAGCTTAAAGAGGTATCCCAATGATTCTATGGGTGTCAAAATACTAAGGGCCAATGCTTCAATCCAAAAGTTCTTCGCATATGTATGGCTAATGCTTTGATTTATACAGTCGCGTTTTGAAACTTGGGAGCCTCTCATGGGTTCAATCAAGAAGTCGCGCTTGTGCTGTAACAGTCGTGTTTTCGGGCATATATGGATGGATCATGCCTTGATTTATGCAGTTCGAGTTGCAGTCTCTTAAGAGGAATCTCGTTAATTAGTGTTGTAACAATCGTGTTTTCACGTGTTTATGTTTATGTTTTTTGTTTAACTTCGTGTATTATGTGTTACATAATTTCCATTTATATCTAGTTCATGTTATGTAGAAGTATGTATGAGAGTGGAATTCTGAAAATAAGTTCTCAAATTCAACCAAAGAGAACGAAATAAATTGGAGTGAAATATGGATTTTCACTACGGTTAAAAT
>CAIGRF010144985.1:7767-23451 GCA_903798235.1 Fraxinus ornus
AAATCTTAAAGTTAATTTATATCTAAATTTTTTTATAAATTTTGTAAATTTTATGAGTTTTAGGACTTCTCATTTGATAAATTCTATGTAGGAGGCTACTTTGGGTAATTAATTTTTTTGTAAACTTTTTGTAAGTGAATAGTTCTGGCAACGAATAATTATTCTAGTTACAAATACAAACAAATTTTTCAACGTAATTGTAGTTTAGTCCAAGAATTTATAGATCGGCCACATGACGTGTTTGGATATATTATTCAAACTTCAATAATTAAATCATATCTAATCGACTCTAGACCACCCATCTAATAATTAGTCTTTGTTTTTTGTTGTTTTGTTGTTTTTTTTTTTTTTTTTTAAATTAAAGACAAAAGATTGCACTCTTGGCATATATAGAATCACAAAATCTAAAATATCTACAATATTTTCCTCCAACTCACAGTATATTTATTTCAATATCCCTATCAGAGATCCAATTATTAGGTGCGAGCAAGAGTGACAATTTTGCCCTACCAATTATTAACACTCTTAAATTACATTTTCTTCAACATTCTTGTGAACCAATTACATATATCGAAACTTAGTCATCGCTGAATATTGATTCCTAGATTTGTAATCGTTTAACAAAAAAAAAAATTAAGTAGTGACGTGAACCATTTTTTTTAGGGCAATAATTTTTGTACAAATTCATATTCTCTATTTCACTCGTTATCAAGTTTCGAACTCATTGAGATATTTGATTAATTAAATTGATATCGTTCATTGGTAAATCAAAATATTATTAAACTCATGAAAAGATATACACAAACCTGACAAGGGATTTACATGAAATATCAGGTGATCAAGTGAAATGTAATTCTCCACACTATCATGCTATAGAATTAAATCTATTCAATACATTTCAATTGTACTAGTGTGATTAAGTTATTTCTGCAGTAATGACAAATAGCGAACTTGAATGGTAAAATAGTCAATAGTACAACCTTTTTGTACAATGTATCAACTCTTATATATTGATTCATGATCAAAATATAAACTATGTCACATTGTGCTTCTCAACGTAAATACCAAAATTATATTATCACAAGTGAACATTGACACTTTTGTTCGCGTACGCAATATGAAATAAAATGCAATAAAAGTAGATAAACAAAAACAAAATTTATTTACTACAAAATTATCATTTTATTACAACAAAACCATACTATAAGGACACAGAATCCAACAACTATGGTGAAATTGGTAGTCACGCTTTTTTGTTTTACCAATATCATAGGGTAGAACAATGGCAACAAGAAAGGGCCATGATCCCACGAGAGGATCAACTAGGAGTAATACATGAATATTCACCAATATGTATTTGACAATGGTATAAAACGAGTACTTTTGCCAAAATATGACCCTTCTGAGGCAATTGAGCCATCTCCTCAGCCAAGCGGGGCATACTAGAAAATCCTGCTTTGGCTCGGTGCTAGCTAGACTTTCGAGTCAGATATAGTCCGCCTTTACAAGTGGTCCGTTTTGAGTCATGTTGAAGCTATGAATGTTGAGTGCTCTCGAGTTTGGAAGACAAGTCACGCTTTTACACCTTAATGTGTGAAAGAGAGACCAAGAGCATTTCTTTTTCAAGGAAAGAAACGTCATGGTAATTACTACTCATCAGTTGTCGAGTGGATGTCGGATGAATATTGATATATGATGAGTTCTTGTCTCAACTTTCTTGTCATATTTCCTAGTCATGTGGGCCTTGTAAGATTTAAAATGAAATTTCATTATTCCCCTATACCTTTACAACTTGTCCCATGTTTTATATGGCCTTTATGTTCTTTGTACAATATATGCTATACAACCAGTTCTTTTACTATACAACAATTTGTAGTAAATAAGGCATTTAAACAGAAATTAATGTTTCATCAATACATAAAAACACTAAGGTTCCAGTCTTCCTTGACATACTACTTGGACATATGAACCGGATAAGGAAAGATCTTTATTTGTTATTTATTTTATTAATTCATACCTTATGAGTCAAAATATTATTAAATATTTAATTAATATACTCTTCTTTTATAAATTCATAATTTTTGAGTCGAAATGGTTGAGATTTTTATAATTGAAAATGTGGTAGGTCAAATTCCATGACTTTAGGTACATTATTCATAATTACATATATATTTTACCATACAAAACGCAGTGAATAATTGTTTTTCCCGTTACTTTCACTTTTTATCTTGTTAATGAAAAATATTCTATAGAGATTATAATCCCCAGCTAAAAGACAATAAACTTAGAACCATCTTTTTAATCATAACACCTATCAAATAGTATTAGAGAGTAATGATGCCCCTAATCAATTATGATTTTATAAGTTCAGCAAATTATTACTCTTAGTATGAAACAATTATTATGGTTTGATCTCCTTATTTTGTTGCATCCGTGTGTGCATTCGTGCAAAATACAGAAATAATTAATCCCAACTTTTTATTTCTTGGTTGCACGATTGTTTGACATTTCGTGAAATGAAATGAGTGCGTGTGTTTGGTGTGCTTCCAAAATATATAATGAAACTATCTTTTTTATTATGGTAAATTGCAGCAAAAGAATCCAACATTTCCATTCTTATGCACTTTCATTCCCAACACCTTTGTTTTCAACATGTCTGTCCTCAACCTTTAATAAATTGGTGACACTCATCCATTACTCCATTATCCAGCCTGTTTAAATTGAAAATTTCAAAAATTTAAAAGGGTAAGACAGTTATTTTATTATTGTTAATTCAGGTATTAAAAATATAAAAAATTTATAATAAAAACCTGGGTCCTGGATCATTGCCATTTCTGGCAGCAAATATCCTCGTTTGCCACAAAATTTTTGGTGGTGGCAGCCAAGTGGTGAGGATAGTTGTGGCGATGGTGTAGCGGTGGTTGTGGGTAGAGGTAGAGTGGGCAGAAGGACGGAAATTGTACAGTGTTTGTAAGTGGGGTGGGCGCTGGTTATAGAAGATGGACACTTTTTCTGTAATTTGATATTTTTTTTTTTCTGAAATTTCATTTTGCCTATGTTTAGCTCGTGTTTATAAACTATTTTAAATAATTAAACTATTCTTTATCCGCATATTTTGAAAGATTTATAGGTAGTACCCATTTATATATCATTCATTTTACATGACTATTTGTAGCGTCATATTAAAATATTAGCCGACATTTTGCATGCCAAATAATTTGAGACTAATTAAACGACCAAAATTATGATATTCACCAACTTTTATTTTCTGGTAGGCAAATCTTTTGTGGCTAGGCCGACTATAATAAGGTTGTGAGCAATTTACAGGTTTATTAGTTTTTTTAACTCTGATTTTTGTCCAAACTCCAATGAAATGTTGCCATCTGTCATTATGTACATGTAGCATTGTTCGACCGACTAACTATTTTTATCATTTAGTAAATATATATGATTTTCACGAACTACTTTTGGGTAGGTCAGGAAAGTTATATTATGTAGTAGTGTAAAATTTGTGATTCATAGTATTTCAATAGAGAATGGGGACATCATTGAAATTTTAGACCAAATCAAACACTCAGCAGTTGATTCTTTTGAACTTAATTTCAGATAGTACAGCTGATCAACATATTTCAATGGAGAACGAGGATGGTATTGGAAATTCTGACTAAATCTAATACTCGGTGGTTAATATCTTTTCAAACTTAAGTTCAAATAGTACAGTTGGTCTGTTCAATTGAACTTAATTCCTCATGTGGTATTAGAGGAAGACAACAATTTGCAGGCCCGGCCCTGGCCCGAGGCAGATTAGGCCATTGTCTTGGGCCTCAAGATCTAAAGGGCCTCAAAAAACAAAATAAATAAATAAATCCAATAACCTAATAAAAGTTTTCATTTATATTTCTTTGAGTTTGATCATTTAGTCCTTTGAAAAGTAACAACAAAGCAATAAAATGAGACTAAATAAGAGGCTCAAAGTATTTTGACACTTAACTTACATTCTTTATTTAAGGAATAAAATAGACATATAATTAAACTATTACCTAGTGCTATATCTTNTTTTTTTTTTTTTTTCTATCTACCAAAATCTAGAAAAAAGTCAATGCAATATATATATTCCCTATAATATTTTTTTTGCCAAGCTTATAAAGTTTCTTTTAAATTTATAAATTAATTTTTATGAAAGTTAAAAATAAGTTATTTATTTTAAAAGTGTTCATATCATTTATACTTAAGAATAGCGTAACAATTTATCGTCTAGTGCCTCATAGTTCTAAGGACCAGCCCTGACAATTTGCTTAATGCAAGTAATGTTGGAGTTAATAGTTAATTTTTATAGTTGTGAATTGGAAATGTTTTCAATTGGGGCGATAATTAGTCACAACTTTTCAAATGCACAGGGTGCATGTATAAAAGTCATGATGTTTCGAATTGGGTATTATTATTCAAAAAGATACAAAATGAAAAGTTAAGACTTTTTGATGAGATGCAACAATTTCGAAATCAACTTGAAAATCTATAAATAGGGTTTCATATTTCCTACAACAAATCAATTCAATATAATTTATTTCTAATTCTTTCCTTCTCTATATTATGTCAAAATAATTTTCAAATTATTTTCGAGTTTCATGTTTTATATTTTGTATTCAATAGCATCTGATAAAAAAGAGTACTCAAGTTTTGTTTCGTGTGACAAAAATAATATTGTTGTTATATTAATTTTGGAAGAAGCGTTGTATCTTGAAAGACGGACATCCATTTGATCCTGAACACGTGTGCACGGATTGAACACGTGTGCACGGATTAAACTATCTCAAGGAAAATTGCATTGGTATACTTCGTTTCATTTAATCTCCTTCTAATTTCTACGTTTCAATAAGTAGCAATTTATGCGTCTTTTGATGCGGATATCTTGGTTTCAATAAGTCGAAACCCTATCTAATATTTTGCTCAAGTAGGTAACGATTTTATAATATTTGGATGCACATGCTTTTGTTGGAAGGAACATAATTATGTACCATTTCTTTAACAAATCCAAGTTTAATTGAGGTAAATGTTGCAATTTTCAGTATTAATCCAGACAGCACAGATAGCTCACTTGCCTTTTACGAGTTTTGTTGGACTATTTTATGCCAAGATTTATTTGAGGCACTCACCGCAACCACAATAATTTTGCTTCCTAAAAGTCGGGTGCACAATAGTGGAAAGACTATCAGCCTATAATTACAGTGGTGAACAAAGTGATATCGACTATATTGGTTTCAATGCTCGGAAATGTCTCGCACAATTTTTTTTTCTCCAAATCAAAGTTGTACAAAACGTCCCTTTCATTTTTTGACATTTTCGCCATTATTTCCACATTTCTTTGTCAAAAATGTTATTTCATCCACTTACCGTCAGTTGCTCCATTAATTCAATATAAAAAGTCAATTTTCTTTTTAAACACCGAGATAAAATATTGTAAATCTTTATAAGGGCCATGAGGAGTAGCCCACAAGAATTGAGAAACAGTCCGTCACTCCCATCATCAAATCTAATGCACAAGATCTGCTCATGGAAAGAAATCAAGACCATACAAAAATTTTAAGAAAGGAAGGATGAGGTACAGTTAATCAGAGGCAGCAAAATTTGCATGTGTTGTGCATTCAGAATGTAATTACTTGTACAAAATAGTGGGAAGAATCTATGGGATTTTTTTTTTTGAAAATGGAAGCGGATTTATTCAACATATGATGACAGTCTTGTGCAACTTTTGAGGAATATAATATAGATAAGGATTAAGGTGTAATGGGAAGATGCTTTACAGACAAAGTATATATTTATTATACAGACATATGGAGGATTGGTTTGCATGATGTGGGGGTGGGGTCTTGCTTCTCAGCTACTAGAAGTCTAGAAGCAATTTTATCTTACACTTTAAGTAATACATAATTATGGGCATCTAAAAGTTATTCTAAGCGTGAGATGGGGCATCAATTAGTGGAGGTTATGGAGGCGATAGCTAGTCGAGATGGACTTTTCTTTGCCAAGGATCATGACTTTCAATATGAAGTGAGTGTGATTCGCTTCAAGTGGTACAAAGTGAGTTAAAGAATATATGAGTAGGAAAGTGTTGGGTATTTTAACCCCAAATGATAAGCTGATGAAAGTAAAATAAACAAGACGATGCAGAAAAAGTAAAGAACACAGCGAAATTGTTCACCCAGATCAGCTTAAAGCCTAATCTGGGGGCTCAGGATTAGCCCAAACACTAAGCACGCAAAAACCTTCCACGAGAGAGTACAGATAATGGGAGACTCAATCAGACCCAGATTTAATCATCGATCTACAAAAAATCTCCTAAATCAGAAAACCTAACCAACGAAATCACAAACCTCACGAACAACTACAGACTCCAAATCAGCAACTATTTCAGGCCTAATCTACTATAGCAACATGAATCGCACGGGATTCCACAATAAATATTGGTTAAAACCTCTAAGTATTATAGATCAAAACCTCTAAGTATTATAGAGAGTTGCTAACGTGGGAAACACTTTTTTCTCAACATTGTTCACCTTATTTCTCACATACCCCATTTCCCCTAGTTACTTAAGCGTGCCTAGTTTGCTAATCATTCATCATCGCCCATGTGCCTGCAAAAATATTACCCTTTATCAATATTGAGTAAAGATAAACAAGTTTTAAACTTGCCAACTTGTACAACTTTAGTCCCCATATCTGAGGGGTTTATCTGTATGAATTTTAGTCAAGTTAACTTCACCTACAACAATTTTTTCTCTAATAAAATGATACTTCACCTCAATATGTTTGGACCTTTCATGATAAACAGGATTTTTGCTAAGTAAAAGAGCACAATGACTATCAGTAAATATTGTAGGAGTATCATACAGGAAGTTTAGTTCACTTAAAATTCATTTTAACTAGATGCACTCTTTAACAGATTCAGTTATAGCAACATATTCAGCTTCACTGCAAGACAGAGTTACTATAGGCTACAAATTTGATTTCCGAGTTATGCAATTATCATCAAGTGTAAAAAATAGGATGTAGTAGATTTGCTATGATATATCGCCAACAAAATCAGCATCTACATATCCCTTAAGTGTCAAATATTTTGATCCCTTTTTATACACCAAACCCAGATTTAATGTCCCATTAATATTTCTCAACAACCACTTCAAAACTTACCAATGTGGTTTACCAGGATTAGACATAAATCTGCTAAGGAAACTAATTGCATAAGCTAAGTCTGGTCTTGTAGTAATCAAGGAAAACATAACTGATCCTATAGAATTAGCATAAGTGATGCTTTTCATTTGTTTCATTTCCTCTTCATTTTTAGGTAAATGCTTAGTGGACAGATTCATATGAGTAGTAAGAGGAACATTAACATGTTTAGAATTTTTCATGCCAAATTTAGTTATTACTTTATTCAAATAGGATTCTTGAGTGAGAATCAACTTGCCCTCAGACCTATCCATCTTAATAATCATTCCTAAAATCTTTTTGGCATTTCTTAAATCCTTCATATCAAATTTTGATTTTAAAAGATTTTTCAATCTCATATTTCAGTCTTGCTAGAGCTAGCAATAAGCATATCATCAACATAAAAAAAACAAGTACACATTAAAGCGACTTTCAACTTTGTTATAATACAAGCAAGCATCATAGTCACTTCTTTTAAAACCAATTTTGAAAACATATTGAATCAAACCGTTTGTACCACTGTCTAGGACTTTGTCTAAGTCCATACAATTTTGTTTGCAATTTACACACATAATCAGTTTTTCCCTTCACCTCAAATCCTTGAGGTTGAGTCATGTAAATCTCTTCTTCGAATTCACCATGTAGAAAGGCTATCTTAACGTCTAATTGTTCAAATTCCCAATCAAAGTGAGTAACAAGTGCAAGAATTAGCCTAATGCTCTTATATTTTATCACAGGAGAAAATATTTCATTGTAATCAATTCTCTTTCTTTGAGTAAACTCTTTTGCAACAAGTCTAGCCTTGTACCTTAATGGATCAATCAAGTTATTACCCTCATTTCATTTGTAAATCCATTTGCATTGGACAATTTTGTGATTCTTGGGTTTCACAACTAGTTTTCAAGTCTTATTTTCAATTAAAAATTGCATTTCTTCTTTCATTGCCCTTTCCCAGTTTCCATATTTTGGCCCCCTCACCGCTTGTTCATAAGAAGCAAGTTTAGTCTGTTCCATAGCCTCACCAGAAATCGAGGCAAAATCAGTAAGGTTCTGGGATTCATACCTAGGGTGAGGCTTCAGCTCCCTTCTTTCCCTATCTCTAACTAGTTGGTATTCTTGAATTTCCAAGTGTCCAAAGTGGGTTCAACCTGATCTTGAGATTCAGGTTCAGGCTGAGGTTGTAATTCTCCAACTTCACCTTCATCAGGTTGTTGTTCATTTTCATTAGGTGTAGGATTATTGATTTCATTATTTTCAAATTGAGAGATACTCAATTTTTTCAGCTTCACCTCATTATGAACCTTGTTATTTACAGATTCATTTAAAGCATCAAATTTAGGTTTTAAGCAAGGTCTCTAATTCATTGAACTTAACATTTCTGCTGTTAGTTATTTTAATGCCTTGTACTCTTAACACCCACAACCTATAACCTTTACCACCTTCAGGATATCCTAGCATGACACATTTAGTTGCCCTAGGATCTAGTTTCCCTTCGGTTTGATGTACATAAGCTACACATCCAAGTACCCTAATGAATGACAGATCTGGAGGTTTTCCGGTCCATAATTCCTGAGGAGTTTTAAAACCAACAGAACTAGAAGGGAATCTATTTATAAGATAAGCAGTTGTACTTAAAGCTTCAGTCCAAAAACATTTATCAAGCCCTGAACTGATCAGCATACATTTTACCTTATTCATTAAAGTTCTGTTCATTCTTTCAGTTACCCCATTTTGTTGGGGTGTTTGTTTAACAGTCCTATATCTCATAATTCCTTTCTTTTTACAGAAATTGTCAAATTCAAAATTACAGAACTCAAGACAATTATCTGTTCTCAGAGTTTTAGCCTACTGTCCAATTGATTTTCGACCATCTTTAACCATATCCTGAACTTTTGAAAAGTCTCTGATTACTTATTCAAAGGATACACCCAGACCTTTCTAGTATAGTCATCAACAATAGATAAAAAAATATCTATTACCACCGAAGGTGGGATGACTTTCAGGTCCCCATAAATCAGCATGGACATATTCTAAAGGCTTCTTGGTGTTATGTATTCGTATCTAAAAGCTCATTCTATAAGATTTTCCTAATACACAAGTTACACAAAAGTCTAAGGTCTCAGTTAAATCTTTCCTAAGTAACTTTCGATCACTTAAAGATTTCAACCCTTTATTCCCTATATGCCCTATCCTTTTATGCCACAGTTTAGTTTTATTTTCAGTAACAATGAGAAAATTAGAATTTGGACTTGTGATTGTATTACCATCAAAATAATACAATACATTCATTTTAGGTCCCTCATAACAATCAGAGAACCTTTCATAATCTTCAAAACTTTGTTGTCGGATTTTAAGGTATGTCCCTCATCTTCAAGAATACCTAAAGAAATGAAGTTTCTTTTCATATTAGGAACATATCTTACATTCAGGATTGGCCTTATAGAGCTATCATACATTTTTATGGCAATATCACCAATTCCAACAACATTTTGTGAGTTATTGTTCCCCATGTAAACCTTCCTAGGTTCTATGTCTGTAAAATTATAAAACCAAGATTTAATAGGACACATATGAAATGTACATCCTGAGTCTAAAATCCAATCCCTATTAATGTCTTCATTAGTAACAGTCATGACAAGCAAGCTTTCAATCTCAGAATCAATGGTGTTGTTATTTAACTCCCCATTATTTTGTTCATTTTATTTCTTTTCAACTCAAAACAATCTCTCTTGAAGTGTCCCAATTTTCCACAATCGTAACACTTCTTACTGCTTTTGTCTCTAGATTTTGATCTCCCTTTGAATCTGCATTTTCCTTTCTTAATGTAAAAGTTATTCTCTCTCTTTTTAGTCCTCCCTCTAACAAACAAACTTTCTTTTCTATGATTAGTCTTGTTCTCCTTTCCGACTTCTAACTCTCTAGATCTTAAAGCATCAGTGACTATGTCTAGTGTCAGTTTATCTCTAGAGTACTTTATTGCATTCCTGACATCTTTATAAAGGTCACATAAAGAATTCAATAAAATCACAGCAAGATCTTCATCAGCAAACTTCTTATCATTATGTGCAATACTTTTAACTATTATACTAAAATCACTCAAATTCACCTCCAAGTCTTTCCCAGGGTCCATTCTAAAGCTAATTATTTTTTTCCAAAAGGTAAATTCTATTTGGTAAAGTCTTAGTTAAAAACATACTATCAAGAACAGTCCATAGGTCTCTAGCAGTTTCTGCTCCCTCAACTTATCTCACAATATTATCAAACAAATGCAGGATTATAGAACTGTAAGAAATTTCATTCATATCTTTAATTTCATTTGGTTTAGCTTTAAGTTCATCAGAAAAAGTAGCAGATCATCAAGGGCCTTTGCAACCCTTTGTTGAACCAAAATGGCTCTCATTTTCTGTTTACATATAGAGCAATCTCCCTTTCCATCGAATTGTGACAATTCGACCTTCAAACCCATTACAGATTCTGTAAAAGGGTGACTTTTACTCGTAGACATAGTATGATCTTGTATTCAAGATCAACTAATAAACAGAAAATGTTTATAAAAAGACTTTTGAAGAATTTAAAGCAAGCATATACAATGCACCAAAATTAAGAACAAAGACAATAATAGTTAATGCAGATCAAATGAAATTTGCAGATAGATAATCAGACAAATATCAGTGAACAAATTAACTAGTACTGAATATCTCTATAACAGATTTATATGCAAATTTAATCACTGAATTCCTACAGGAATATACCACATGCATATATGATCTATCAAGAATTTTGCAAGAAATTACTATACAGAAAGTAATGAAACGTTCTTACCAAATTTGTTTTAAAAAACAGTAAAAGCATAACACTTAATCACTGTCTGAAGCCAAACACGACCCTTCTTTAATCATAGGTAATGTTATCCGGTGTACTGTCATAGACCAACTCACTTTTCACAACAAGAAAAATGTCAGAACATTGAGGAGATAAAAATAGATTTTCAAATGATTTTGACCTCAAGAAAATTATACTTTTAACAGAAAACTTGTACACTAAGAACCTGAAGACTCTGATACCAGCCGTTGGGTATTTTAACCCTAAATGATAAGGTAATGAAAATAAAATAAACAAGACGATGCAGAAAAAGTAAAGAACGCAGCAAAATTGTTCACCCAGATCAGCTTAAAGCCTAATCTGGGGGTGCTCAAGATTAGCCCAAACACAAAGCAAGTAAAAACCTTCCACGAGAGAATAAAGATAATGGGAGACTCTATCAGACCAAGATTTAGTCATCGATCTACGAAAGATCTCCTCAGTCAAAAACCCTAACCAACGAAATCAAAAACCTCACGAACAACTACAGACTCTAAATCGGCCTCTATTTTAGGCCTAATCTACTGTAGCAACAAGAATTGCACAGGATTCCACAACTAATATTGGCTAAAACCTTTAAGTATTACAGATCAAAACCAAGAAGAAAACTGAAGAACTTAGAGAGAGAAAGAGTCGCTCAACAGAAAAGTAGAAGCCCAAAAACAGAATGATCGAGAAATCCTCTAACCCAAGAGTCATAATAGTGTGACTTAATCTCAGCCATTGATTAGATCCAACGGTCCATAACCCTCATGAAGAAGCACAATCCAGGAAAAGGAGTAAGAGCCGATCCGGGGTTGCCATGTGGGTTGGACTAATGTGGGAAACACGTTTTTCTCAACAGAAAGACATAGGGAAACCCAAAATAAATAATATTAGATATTGTTCAAATTGACAATGAACGATTTTGGAAGTGATAGAAGAGGTTTACCATAAGAAAAACAAGTGGAGAAAAAAATCGATGAGGGTCGAAAAATGGCTTGGGCGGCCGCTCGGCCTTGTGTTGCAATTACAATGACCATTTTGTCGAACGGACGGATGCCTGACACAAAAATATGTCCATTGGAGTTTTGAATTCTGATATCGTTTTGAAGGGTTTTACATCCATTTTGCTTGATTTTTGCACTTTTTCGTGCATGGTGATTGTAATTCTCTCTATATATGTATATGAATGGTTTCATGATTGAAAATATATTACAAAAATCAAACTGATTCCATTATATCAAAAATCTAAGCTCAAACCAAGTTTTTATAATTTTGCTCTTTAGTTCCTTTTTCCAAGTTTTGTTTGCTTGATTCAAACTTGGATTAAGGTTTGTTTACTCCTACAAGCTATTCACCATAAAGCCTTTGAGTACTTACCTATGTGGCGGCAATTATCATTTGAGGACATCGATTCATAATCGTATTCAAACCTTCCATTTTGGTGATTTCATGTTGTTGGTTTTATTTTTGTTCTTTATCCACTTTTCTCAATAATCTCAAGTGATATTTTCAACACGGAGAACAAGACAACCACTATGAAGATGAAGATGATGAATCAAGATCTTGTGAGACTTGAAAGATTCGATGGGTCGAACGTTACAAGATGGAAGGACAATTTGAAGTTTCTTCTTACAACCTCGAAGATCTTTTATATCTTGGATCCGGCTTGGCTCCATTGCTGGAACCAACCCTAAAAAACACCGACGAAACAAGGGAAGATAGGAAAAAAGAGAAAAGGATGAACTGATAAGTACGGGACACATTCTGAACACTCTTTTTGATCACATCTATGATCTCTAAACAAATAGCACATCGACAAAAGAGATATGGAAATCATTGAAAACCAAATACATGGCCAATGAGGAAGATACCAAAAAGTTTCTTATTTCTATGTATTTTGATTTCAGGTTTTTGGATTAACTTGTCTTTATTAGGACAAGTCCATGAGTTGCAAGTTATTGGTCAATAATGTTAGGTTTTTAGTGTTGGCGATTCTGTGGACAAAATGACTGATTTGTAACATGTTGTAAAAGTCAAGGACCTAGGGTACAATTTGTATAAATTGGGTTATGAGGTCTAGGGTTCGAGCATGAAAAGAAAAATACGGCGCTGCATTTTCGCTAGCATATCACCTGGACACTGCTCGAGCGACAAAAATAGAATCCTCGTCGCTCGCCTATCGCCTGGCTCTCGCTCGAGCGAGAGGTCGTCGCTCGTCTATCGCTAAGATTTCGCTCGAGCAACAAGTTTATACGAAAAACCCTAAGTTGCGTTTTTTTAATGGATTTTCTTTTGCCTCATATCATTCTTTAGAGATCCAAGAACACATTCCTTCTTTATGATTTATTTTTTAGTCGTGAAATCTTTCAAATACACTTGGGGAAACATCATATTAAAGAATCCAAAACATCTACTTCCTAAACATCCTTAGGAAGGCACTTTCTCAGTTGGACTTTAGAAGTTTCTAGAGGTTGAGAAAGGTTGGACTACAAGCGTAGGAAGAGCACAATACCTTAGAGTAGGTTCTTGAAAATATACTTGGAAGAGATAATTGAAGAAGATCGGGAAGCTGGAAGGAGACAGTAGAACTTGGAAGCTACATGAGGTAGATCGGGAAGTCTTGCAAGTTGGCTAGATAGTGTCTATGGTAGCAGATCGTAAGTCTGGAAGAAACATCAGATCTTGGAGATTACAAGAATTACAACAGCGTGAACTAGTGGTATTTGCTAGGCTGAAAATGGACTAAAATCCATATTGTCTATAGTGGAGGTAACCGGCTTGGTCCCGGAGTTTTTACCCAGTTGGTTTCTCTGCAACAATTATTTGTGTTATTTTTTGCTTTCCATATTACAAACTACGGCATTAAAACTTAAGATAATTGGACGTGTATGTTTAATCATCTAGAAACAATTAAAAGTGACTTGTTGCTTTTGATTGATTAATTTCACACGTATGGTCAAAAATAAAAACGGATAATTCATAACCATTTTGTAACTTAGTAGCAATTAATTTGGTAATCCGCAATTTTCAAATAAAATGAAGGCGGTAAAGATTGATCTACCTGAAACCTTTCAAGTTGGTGCAATCATTGTGAAATTGCCATCTTCATGCAAGAGTTATAGAAAAAAAAAAAAAAATACTTCCACAATTCTCAAGATATTCTTCAGAAGAAATTCAAAAGCATCTTCAAATTAAGGAAGAATCAAGGGCACGAGATGGGAATGAACATTCTCATAAGGGTATTTCCAAAGCCCACCAAACAAATACAACAAGGAGTCTAAGTAGAGGAAATCCACAAATCCCAACAAAGAAATAAAAACAAGAAATTCAAAATTTCTTGTTATGTGTGTGGCAAACTAGGACATGTTAGCCTTTCTACTTTAAAAAGAATAACTAAAACCGAAATAATTTCAAGTGAAAACATAAAATACAATAAATTTGAATTATGTGTTAAGTCTAAAATGATTAAGAAACATTTTATAATGTTGAAAGGAAATCTAATTTGCTAGATTTAATTCATTCTGATATTTGAATTAAATGGAATGTTAACTGGAGGAGGTAATAGATACTTCATAACATTCATAAATAATCATTCTAGTTTTTGCTATATTTACTTGATGAAACATAAGGGTGAAGCCTTTAACATGTTTAAGATATCAAACTCGAAGTAGAAAAATAATTAAATAAAAAGATTAAAGTTCTTAGGAGTCACAGGGAAGGTGAATACTTCTCTTGTGAATTTAATCTTTTTTTATGAACAACAAGGCATAATATATCAAGTGTGCACCTAGAACATGTGAACAAAATGGTTTGACTAAGAGAAAGAATAGGACACTAGTTAAAATGATAAATGCTAAGTTTTCATCTAACTTTTTAAGTGAAGCTTTATTAAGTGTGTGTCACATAATTCATATGATTCCTTCTAAAAGATTTAAGGTTTCTCAATATGAATTGTGGAAATGGAGAAAACCTAACTGTGGGAGTGTCTTGCTTAGAACACGGATCCTAAAAGGACTAAGTTGAATCCTAGAGGGATCAAATGCACTATTGTTGTATATGCACAAAATAGGAAGGCATATCGTTTATTAAACTTCGAAACCAATGTCAATTATTATATCCTGTGAAGTAGAGTTCTTTGAGAATATGTTATCTTCAGAAAATAATTCTCTAAAGGAACCTCAAGTGAAGATTCCTAGTTCTACAAGATCACTAGTAGAAACACCTTCCGAGTATGTTGAGACAATTAAACTTTGCAGAAGTGAAAGAACTTGAAAGGAGAAAGTGCTAGGACTGGAGGATTTAGACTCTCAACTTATTTCTTTCTATTTAGTTGAGGGAAATGAGAAGAGCGTCATAAGAACTAATCCGTATGTTCTTCAAGTGGAAACCAACTCTAAAACTTATCAAGAAGCAATGTCATTTAGAGATATCACCTTTTGGAAGCACTACAACAAAATGTACTTTTTACGGTATGCATTGCATGCCGTAAAAACCTCTTTACGGCATGCGGCCGCATGCCATATAAAGCCATGCTGTAAAAAATGGTTTACCTTTTACGGCATGCAAAGTACGCCGTCTATGTATGCCGTAAAAAGTGGTGTACCTTTTTACGGCATGCTAAAATGCATGCCG
>CAIGRF010145000.1:14303-25815 GCA_903798235.1 Fraxinus ornus
CCCCCCCCCCCCCCCCCCCCACACACACACACACACAAAGTGGGAGGAAGTCAACTGAACATCTCAGCCATTGGAGGGAATTTTGCTCGCATCTGATCCCCAATACTTGTTTACCTGGATGATCACGTTGGGTGAATTGTGACCTCATGTGATTGTATCGTGTGAGCAAAAGGAGAATTTCCCATTTCTGTGGATCATGTGATTAGAGGTAGACAATCTTTCGGTACTCACTATCCCAATTTTTTGAGAGTAATTCTTTTGTTCTTTTGGTGCCCACTAAGTTATTTTTGTAAAGCTGACTTTAGTGGTTTTCAATTGGCCTTTTACTAGTGAGGCTTTATATTAAATTGGATTATGATATTTATTCTGATATGCTAAGTGTTATATTTTGTGTATTTTGTCCAACTTAGAGAAATATAGTACAATTTGTATAAATAAGAAAATAAGTTAGTATAGTGTTACTGTTAACTGATACTTAAGGACAGCATTGGACTCCTTTTTAGCATGACGAGGCTGTAATATTCACAACTTCTCTGTTGCCAATACTTCTTTATTTTAATTTCAAATTTAGGGTAATTTTGCAGTATCTTTTGGGAAATGTAGGGCAGTTGTGCATGAAAATCCATTTACTAGCATTATTTTCAAATTTTATTGTAGCTTCGAGCTCACTTACCAGACTGAAATGCATGAAAATATTATTATTGTCTGCCTTGAAAATTATTTCATGCGCCAAGATATTAAATATGTTCAAATAGATGGAGAACTTAGTAATAAGAATCAAAATATAGAAAGAAATTTTCAAGGTAGTTTCTTAATATTTTACTGAATCCTAAGACTTCTGGTGAAACTGAATTTTTGCTGTTCTTATGGTGTCATAATGTATAGCAAGATAAATATTATTTTTTCTAGTATTATCCACGACTCTTACATTGTTTCCTTCAATGAATACATATAACATAAAGAGAGTTTTGAATGAGGTGATATTCATCACCTTTGCTTATTCAATCTTACAGTCCAACGAGAATCAAGACATTCACCCATGTTTGCATATTGCTACAAATGAAATGGACTTTCTGATTGATCTACTACTTGGTACAAGAACACCATAACTTGCTGAAAAGGAGAGGAGAATATTAACAATGGTGCTGATCAGATGAAGCAGAAATTAAATCTCACTGGGATATGAACTTTCTCAGGTCGTTTAATAGATAATTTCCCAAAATTAGATTGTTGTTTGGTCATACTCGTGCTTCCTCGATTTCTTAAGTCTCCATCGAAACTTGCAGATGTTTTGGTAGAATTGTCCTTCTTGGCAGGAACTGGTGATGGCAGAGGCTTCAAGAAAGGCTTGGGCATGCGATCAATAGGTAGGTAAATAGCTTTCTTGATGTCATCTACAAGTGCTGTGTTGGAATCAAATAAGTTGGAAGAGTTAAAAAACATTTGAAATGATTTCAAACAAGACAGATGAAGATTCTTGCATGGTTTTGGCAAATCATCAAATCCATCCATCAGAACATGTTTGAGGAATTCTTTCCACTTCAATCCCACAATCTCTTCCACATAAGCAATCGACTCATCAATATCAGCTTCTGGATTTTCATTCGAGTGGAGCAATACAAGATTCATTTTTCCATCTGCTTTTTCCCTCTGCAGTTTCAAATAAAATTGAGAATTTTCAGTCATTAACAAACTTAAAAAGCATACGTACTGCACGCAAGAAAGTTTTCCCTTATCAATTACCTGATAGCTCTGAGTGTCATTCAAGAATCGTGTTATAGCCATGAGCAATTTCGTGATGTTCTCGTATTCTGCAGGTTTGAGCTTTTCTTTTGGTATGCCTGGATTCAACAAACACGAGGCTGGAAGAGTAAGGGCGTGTGCAGAAATTGATATCATCCCGGTTTGAAGATATTCATCCACTGACGGTATATACCCACTGTGGCTCCAGGTTTTTTCCACCATCCATGAAGCAAATGTTTCACGCCACTGTTAATTCAGGATCGTAATTTACTTTTAGTGATAGAATCTATCAATGGTAAGAAATTTAGGTTAAAGACTTACAATATCTCGAATTTTTTCCCCAATTTCACTTCTCTCTTGTGAGTGAAACTTTGATGTAATGTCGTTGACAAAATCGTCAAGGACATTAAAGATAGTCTCACTATGTCCTTGTAGTCCTTTGCCATTCCATCTGCAAGGAAGTAGTTACCATCAATGGCTTGTTTGCTAAAAACCTATAGTATCAAAATATCGTTGTTTATATTGTCCAAGCTGCATATTGAGTAAAGAACGTAGGGAAAGTACCTTTTAACAGCATCTGTCAAGACTTCCAGCTCACTCAGAGAACCTTCCATGTCATAGAAGTCATCAGCAACTGTGACAATTATCCCAGCTTTTGCCACTATCAATCGAACAATGAAATCAAGAGGGAGGGAAACGCTGGCAGCAACAGCAAAGTATATGTATGTAGTTTTTTCTCTCCCGAATCCCATGTCACTAAGTCCCCACTTCACGGACCAACTGTTTCCATGAGTCGAGAAATGTTACTATATATTATCCATATTTAATGCGTGCAAATTGTAATTATCAGATATCTGCACACACCTTTTAAGTTCCTCTAATTCATTTCTGAATGTCAACTGTTGTAACTCATAATTTTTTACTGCAAGCTGCATTAGCTTCTTGTTGTCAAGACACGATAACCTGATAAGTTTAATTGTTTAAAGAGTTCCGGTCAGGACACACCGCATAGTAAATTGTATAAAATTTTGACATCTTTTTCTTTCTTTGATTATGTCGAATGTAGGCTAGTCAAGCATACATGTCATTGATGTACCTGTAATACGAGGCCTTCCCAATCCAAAGGGGGGTGACTTTATATTCTTCGATCCACTTCCTATGGTCAAGATGATCCAGTCGAGCAATCCATGGAAGGTTCAACTCATGCTCAACCTATAGTAAAACCACGGTTCGATGTAATCAGTTATAACTACATAATATTTTGATGAGGGAAGGGGAAAACAGGTCATTTACCACATTCTGAAATCCCTTGGACAATACAAAATTATGATCCCTATTTCTTTTAATTGATTTTTCTAGCATTCTCTTGGCAAATTTTCTTCCCTCCTCTAATTCATACTCTTCTGGGAATGACAAATCTGAGGCTGTGTACACACTGTACATCACTGTAATGAATTGTTCATAGTTTTCTTCCATATGCTTCAGAATTTCTGCATGCTTCAGAAACCAACAGAAGTTCCCTAAACATGTACAAAATTTGAGTCAGTACACTATTTACAAGCAATAAAATGTCTGAATTAAGTAAAGATTTTGAAATTCTACCTGGATTTACATCATATCCTTGCATTCGAAAGAGCCGAAAAGACAACGAGTCCTTGTATAATTTAATGGGTGATAAAAAGTTTGTTTTTCTTTGCTTTGCATTTTGCTTCTTCTGATCCC
The DNA here is from genome assembly GCA_903798235.1 of Fraxinus ornus. Lineage (NCBI taxonomy): Eukaryota > Viridiplantae > Streptophyta > Magnoliopsida > Lamiales > Oleaceae > Fraxinus > Fraxinus ornus. The sequence continues at coordinate 17,769 of CAIGRF010145000.1, forward strand.
TGAATAGGTGAAGGCCATCATTTTCATTTTTGTTAAACATAATTAAATTAACAAAAATTTTCATTTTTCCTCTCCAGTAATTCCCTCTTTCGATGAGCAGTTAAAGGAGCCATATTCAAATAATATGTTTTCTCGATTAATAATTTACTTGAAGCAATTAAGTTTTATCTTTATCAAATGTTTATTATTGACCAATAATATTAATGCTATATTTCTGGCTAAAAATCTCATTTTAACAGATTTTGAATATTTATGAATGGGTTAATTCATTTGTACATAATGGATTACCCCCTTTCATATAATGCGCAGGATTCGCGTGTATTTAAATATTCCGACAATGTGGTCAGGGGCGGAGTCAGCCGTTTGAAGTTGAGGGTCCTAGAATTGAAGATATAGAGATGAAGGGGTGGGGGGCTGCCCCCGAAATTTTTTTTTGAATACCTTATTAACAAAAATAATAAAAAAAAAACATATAAAAGAAAGTACCAATATTTAATTTAGCAAAATCATATCTTATTACAAGTGTTCCTTTCGAGTTCTCATACTTTGAAGACGGAAACGAAAAATGAAATTGGTATGGTTTAAGATTTTTATTCAATTTGAGGACAAAATGGTAATGGTAAATACAAAAAGAACCAAAAAATAAAATTTTAAAATAATAATAAAAAATTATCAAAATTTGGGGGGGCCGCCAGTGAATGTGGTCCACATCACTATTGTGAGTAGTAAGTAAAAGATTCATAAAAAAATTCGATACATGTAGCATGATCCTGAATGAATAGTACATTTCGTTAAGCCCTTGTTTGGCATCCATTATAATGAGATTTTGAAAATAATGTATTTTAAAAGAGTAATTTTTTGGAAAAATGTGTGACTAAAAAAGAATGAAAAGTTTTTAATTTACGTGTAATATTATTTTATTAAAAAATATATGATTGAAAAGAACAAAAAAAAAATGTATTAAAATTTTAATGGGAGCCAAACATGATTTTAAATAATTCTTCTTTAGGTTGTGTTTGTCATCCTTTAAAAATTAAATTGTTTGCTACAGTATCATTTCTCCACCACCCATTCACACAATAAAATATTTTACACATAAACCAATAAAATTTCTTTAAATTTTAATCACACATTCTCCCAAAAATACTATTCAAAACTCAATTCATTCTTTCTCCCATAATAGGAGACAAACATGGGCTCAATTGAAGCCCCTGTTTGAGCTCCAATACAATTCGCGGTGTCTGAGTAAAGACTGACACATTGCTGCTCTTCATGGGCCCCATACATCTTGAATGGAAAATGAGATTTTTGGCAAAAAAAACAAGAGAGCCGCCAGGAAAAAGTGGCGTCAGAATTCAAATAGATAACAATTTACAATTTTCCATTGGACAATAGCAAAAACAAAAGAAAAATGGGATAAGTCGCTTGTACCGAGGTGGGTTGACAAAATTTATACACATAACTCACATGGGTGGATCCCGCATATAATAAATTGTCCAAAAAATTCCACCCACCCCCTATTGTGGTGCCGGTGGGGGTTCGGTCAACCCCCACCCGATACACCAAGCTCGGTTGAAGGAAAATAGACCAATGAAAAACAGTTTTCTATAAAAATTCTGGCTGCAATTTCTGTACAAGGGGAATCGCTGAAAAAAACACAAGGCTCAAATACATAATCACATCGTACAATTAAGACGAATGATTCAAAACAATATGCTATTTGGGCTCTATTAAAATGAAATTTTGAGAGAAAATATATTTGAAATAGTAATTTTTTAAAGAATGCGGAGTTAGAAAATAAGAAAATTTTTGGATTTATGTATACTATTTGTTTAATGGGAGAATTGTGTTAAAAATGAGTTTTTAAAAATATATTTTTGAAAGAATGGAGTCCAAATAAGCATAATACTACATTAATATTCAAGCTTATTTTAGAATGTTATCGTCGAAGTCTCAATTTTGTCACTCAACTGATCTTCGCACAATGTAAAGGAAATTATGCTACTTTGATAGAAATTAAAATTCAGACTTTAATACAAGTTAAAATCAACAATTATTTTTAATCACATATTTGATGTGATTCATAACTTTTACACCATACATCTGATCAGTTTTTATCAAGATTTACTAAAAATCTTATTTTAATCCCCATCAAAGAAGGGCTATGTGTATGGCACAACTAAAAACTTTAGGAATAGACAAAAATTTAATTACTTTTTCATTTCTTGATCTGTCCAATATTTCTTAATCTACCATATCAGACACAATATTAATTTATGAATTGTGTCTAACCTGTAAATTTTCTCAAGTATTTTCTCGATCTCTTCATTGAAATGCTCAGCCAACCCCAGCCTTTGCACACGATCAACCATGCAAAACTTTATTAATTCTCCATCCATAGGATACTTTGCTGGTACTGTACAATGTTGATTTAGGTTAGTCCCATATTCCATTCATACATACCCTAACCCTAACCCACGACATCGAAGACCAATTAATCAGTGAATGAGTTTATGGTAGGTCCTTTCTAAAATTCATTTTCAATCAGATATTTCATGGGACTCACAACCTTTATAAACTTTTCAATCAGAAGTTTCATCAACTTTTATCAAAATCTATTAAAAATCTGAATTTTAGCTAAATCAAACAGGGGCTAAATAATACGCTAATTAATTGTTGTGTCATATCACCGATGTTCGAACATAAGTTAAGCACCATACCTCCTCCGTTGGGACAATTTTGTACGAGAGACTCGAGATATCTTAAACACTTGATGTTTCCCGTGGCCATAAACGCAGAAGCTGTAGCAGAAGGTGACTGAAATAATGATCCATCATTGCTCAAATGCTTAACAATTTCCTGTTTATGGACATTATATGTGAGTGGCAAGCTCTCGAGGTATGCCAACAGAGGAAGATCACAATACCGCAATTCATCCACAAGCTCTTCCCTGTAAATCCATGCACGCACGTTAATTAAGAGAAAAACCTTAATTATTAAAGATATGTTTGGTGGGGTTTAAAATTAGATGTTTGGTAAATTCTGATAAAAATTGATAAAATGTGTGGTTGAAAAGTTGTGGGTCCCATTAAACATGTGGTTGAAATTAATTTTTGACTTTAAATTAGATTAAGCGGCAGTCTGGGAGGGATTATTGATTTTGAAGAATTGCTTTTCCAGCCGTTAACATCTACAGTAGTTAGGAACTGTTAATAAAGAAATGGTGCCACTTTCCATAAATGTCCCTCATCCCATACGAAAATGGTAATTGATTGTGCAGCCTTTTTTTATTATTCTACAACATAAGTACAATAGTGGGGTCCATGTGGTCAATTTTTTTGGCTTTTCATTTGTCTCTTTGCTTAACGTGTTAACGTGTGATAGGTGGGTTGTGTTTACTACTGTAATGTCAGAGCCAACTGGAGGGTAGAAAAGGAAATATGTGAAAATTTTGTCTAATCTGCTTCTTGTTGTTTTTGGACCGTTGCAGCCCCCAACGGTCCAATTTTGAATGAAAATTTGATAAATAGCTGGTCCAGACAGGGCCTAAAATTTGAATTTTAATCTCTTCCAACGGGGGCTAAGTTTTTGCTTGCATGCATGCATTAAACTTATATTATCTTGGGGCTAAGGTTGTTCCAGATAGAAATAAACGGGCAAAAAAAAAATCTAATTTTTAGTATATTCTAATAGAAGTTGATGAAATGTGTGATTGAAAAGTTGTGAAACCCATAAAATATATTGTTAAAATTAATTGTTGGTTTTGATTTGGATTAAATTTTAGATTTTAATTAATACCAAACATGGCAGTCCGCTGCCAAGTAGGGGAGACGATCCTACTATGTATATCACAATAAAAGTACATACCTGTTAAGAATTTGTTTCCGGTTGAAGAAAATGTCGGCCATCATTTCTTTCAATCCTTGAGAAAAATCGAGCTCTAGACCGGCTGCCTGAGCGAGTACAGTCATTGCCGGAAAAACAATGAAAAACCACCGAGGAAGATTCTGATAATTTATTTTGAGAAGTATCTCTACCTTGGAATGAATAAATGCCAATCCTGGTAAACAAAAGAAACGTATTCAAATGAAATTAGTGAATATGCATGGTGTGACTAGTATGCATGTTCGTACATAATGCATGTATCGTTGATATTTAGAATATAGACACGTAATTTTATCTAACAACTTAGATTTTTAAATTAAAATAATGATATTCATCATCATCAGTGATGATAATCACCATTCTAGGTTGGAGTAGAGCTACTTGATTCATTGTTTCTATCACAGTTTAACTGAAAAATGAATCAGGGGCTCATTGCCACCTAAGCTCGTAATTATTACTCCAATCTTGAGGTCGACGATGATTAAAGAATCATTAAAGCAATTTGGTTTGGATGTGAGATGAGTGTGTTGACTTCTTTCTAGAGTACCTTTTTCTATATTTTCTTGGCCTATATTCCAAGTTTTAAGGGCGACCATGCAAGAAAGAGTGGCGGGGAGAGTATCAACGGTTGGCAAACCATCTTCATTTCTTTCGCCCCAAAATCCTTCTTCTTTCTGGTTTTCGAGTATCCAATTCAAGCAATTCTCGAACATGGGACAATTTTGTTTACTGGGATAGGCTGGAATCATGGCTAACCAAGCAGTATCATAGGCAGATGGGGAAACAAATGCATGGAGATCATCATTTGAGAAAATCTCTTTCTTGATGTCACTTACTAGAGATTGAATTGAGGGTTTCGACGACGGCTCCATGGAAACAAAATAAACAGATATTTTTGAAAACTTTGTATTAAGTTTTCTTGTTTGTATGACGATAATGTGTGAATATATGGAGGGTCTCAATCCTATTTATATACTAGCTTTTCAAATGGAGCTTTGCTACACGCCCGGGTACCCGGCCCCACTGCCCCCCTCACAATAGGGGGGCAGTATTATTATATTCGTGGTGGGCCCCTCACTTATGTGAGGGGCGGGTAACCGGGCGTGTNAATCGGAGGGGCAGAATTATTATATTTGCGAGGGCCCCACGGGCTGCCCCTCACTTATGTGAGGGGCGGGTACCCGGGCGTGTAAACGCCCGGGTACCTTTAGCATTTCTCTTTCAAATGGATGATGAACAAGAGGGGCCCTATATTATTGGGGGGCGGCTGGCCCCTGTAACGTACAGGGTCCATGTGGCCCGTACTTGTAGTGTAGAAGCCCGAAGAAAACCAAACGTTTTTGGTATAAAAAAAAATAAAATTGGGATTGATTTTATACCATTTGTATAATTGTATGCATGTACCTATATGTATGTGTGCGCATGTGTGTGTATATATATATATACAACTTATTTAATTAATTAAATAAGGAACTAACAAATACAAATCCGCAAATAACAACTTTAAATCTTCTTTTATTTATAAATTGGCCCTTTTGAAAAATAATGTGTGCAAATCAAATCTTAAATATATTTACTATCGGTAAAATAAAACTTTCTCCGTCCGATCCAATTTTTTGATAACATTAAATTACATCATACTTTATATAAAAAAATTATATTTTAAAGAAAACACGTATGATTGCTTGTGAACTTTCATGAGATTAAAATTATTTAAAACATATCAAATTAGTATTGGACTTTCATTTCTTATGTAGGCTGAGCATATGGCTCGTTTATGAGTTAGGCTCGTGGTGTCAGATTATCACATAAAAAAAAAAAATATGAGCGTAATTTATTTAATTATTTTTTTTTTTTGGGGGGCTTCTACGTAAAAAATATGAGCCTAATTTAATTTAATTTAATTAATTGTTTTTGGGGCTTCAACATGTAGAGTTTTTCTGATGACAATCCCCAAAGATACGCACCAAGACTTTATTTATTTCTTTCTTGTTATCTTTTTTCGTAAAGTTCATTTTTTAGAACTTATTTTCAAGTACACATTTCACTGAATCCATAATTTTGTCAATTTTTCAACCAAATATTTTATCATTTTTTTTTATCAAATCTACTAAAAATCTGATTTTTAACAAAACTAAACAGAGACATTGTTTAATTCCCATTATTTTTAAAATATATATTTTTCTTTCTTATTTTCAACCACATATATTTTCAATAAAATAATGTTACAAGTAAACCCAAATTTTTTTTTTTTTTTTTTTAAATATACATTCTCAATCAAAATATTATTTCAAAATGCATTTTGCGGAAAAAAAAATATTTTATTAAGTTGTACTTTAATTTTTATATTAATAAAACATGCCACCACAACATCGACATTTTACATTTTAATTATTTAAGAAGGTTTAAGTCCAATAATTACAGGAGAGACATATTTATTTAAATTATTGTACATTATCTGGAAAATAAAAGAGGAAAAATGGGAATTTTCATCTTCGTTTGAGAATCATTTAATTCTCCGTCATTTTGGACAAAATGTGCTCACTGAAAGTGAACGTACATGTCCTATATTGTTAGCCGCAATTTTGCATTTATTTTTCTTTATTGCCGCACCCGCACTCATATGAAAACTGTGAGAAAAACGTTGTGAGAAAAAAACAAATAAATAAATAAATGCCTCGTGTACATCTACGTTGTCATTAATGAAATAGACAAGTACAGTTTATGAAACACGACAAGAATATATTTAGGGCATGTTTGGTGTAGTTTTTTTTACAACAATTTTTGTGATTATTTTATAGAGAATTTGTGGTTGAAAGTATTTGGAGAAAAATAAGCTTCGAAAAATCCGCATCAAATGGGTCTTAATGTGTACTCGATAAAAAAATAAAAAAAAATCAATGTTCTTTGATATCCACGGGTCTAGACCTTTACCATCCAAGCATAAAAGAGAAAGGAGCAAGATTTGTCATGAAATACATAGATATATTAGCCCCGTAGTTTTGCTAAAAATCAAATTTTTAGTAAATTTTGATAAACGTTGATGAAATATATGATTTAAAAGTTGAAAAAAATTATAGATTTCATTAAATATGAATGAAATTAATTATTATCTTTGCTAAAATCACGACTATGCTTAACAGTAAAATACCTCAGAGGTTACAAACAAATTTAAGTACCTTTCGACAGTCAGATTGGAGAAACTACTATCACTTTGGGCCGACGTATTGTATATTTATCAACTTTTTTAGCAAACCAAGTAGGGTCATAATATGAAAGCAATACGCCGAGTAGATAAATGGCCAAAAAAATAGAGAGAAAAAAAGATGCACGAATAATGGAAGCATGATTACCTTAGCAACTTAAGCACACGAGGAACCAGCCTAACATCTTTTCAATCGTCATGTATCTTGACCAACGTAGTAATTGTGTAGGAAACATGGGATGGGGTATGAGTGCGAAAATTCTCCATATATCGACAATTTAGCAATTATCAAAATCACGATATCCTAATATGCAAAATGAATGCAATAACAATGTGATTGTCATTGATGTAACACAGTTGGAAAATCCTGAAAATTAATTGGAAGATGTGCTTGCTTGCTTGAGAAATATTAAAGAACCAAACTTGGTGTACACGAAGTTTGACAGTCCCCCTCACATTTAGTAGAATTCATAATTACTTTACCGACCTATAATTTTATCAAAACAAGCTGAGTGTCACAATATGTTGAAGTAGGATTTTGTTGCCATTTCTTTTATTGGCGGAATTAAATCTCCTATTAGTTCGTTTTTAAAAAAAAAAATAATAATAATAACCGATTTAATTTATTTAAATTAATTTCGAATAGGTGTAAATATATATGTCCAAAATTTAAATAGGGCTTTTCATAGTAACAAGTTCAAATTCTGGTTAAATGTACCACCAAAAACAGTTCTCAAGTTTCATATTTCTGGGTTGTTTGCTCATTTTGAAAGGGATTAAAATCTAAATTTTAATTTAAGTCAAAGTCAACAATTAATTCAACCATATATTTCATGGGATCCGTAACTTTTTTATCAACTTTTATAAAAAAATTATTAAAAATTTGATTTTAATTCATACCAAACATTGGCTATAAAAATATTTGGATTTGCCTCAAAAAAAAAAAAAAAAAAAAAA